>JAHIAM010000986.1:0-45524 GCA_021605205.1 Aegilops longissima
AGTCGGCGCCCCGTGATCCGTGGAATCGATCTTGCGTGTTTTGTCCTGTCTTCAATCGTCTCGCGAGGTCAGCGTGTTGCCCATTGACTTGGTATCTTTGTTTGAGTGGCGGTAGAGGTCGAGAATGAGCTTCGAGCTGTAATGCCTCTCTCATCTCGGCCACGGTGGCGATCAGCCGCATCATATCTTTGGTGCTGTAGGTTTCAATGCTTCCTCCTCAAGTCGGGTAGCAACCTGCGCAGGGTAACCTTGGAGGCGTTCGAGTTTATATTCCTCGGCGCAAGGACTTGATCCATCATGCGCTGAAATCTTGATCAGCTCGAAGCTGTTGTTGCTTTTTCTTGAGGCTATTTCTTGTGGCTATAAGCCGGCAAAACTCCTGCTCAATGGGATCCTCAGGCACGACAAATTCTTCGTCGCTGAGGCTCACCACGTCTTCGGAGAGAGGCATGTAATATGCATCCTCTGCTTCTCCGTCTGCTACCCGCTCAGGAGGGCTGGCTTGTTCATCCTCCTGCTCTAAATCTTGCTGCAGGGGTTTGTCGTCGTCTTGGGCACTATCCGGAGTGCTATTGTCTCTTGTGCGGTATCACTACTTTTGCTATGGCGAGACTTAGGCGGCGCCCGCCAGCGTCGGCGCTTGAGTTGCTTCTTGGAGGTCGTCCTCCATTGTCTTATCGCCGTTGCCTTTTTGGGTGTATCCACCATGTATATCATATGATGAGGTGGCGGTCCGGTGCCCTATGGGCGATGGTTCTGTTAAATCTCCTTCATCGTCGTCCATACCATCGATGTCTTGGTCGAAGTCGAGCATGTCGGTTAAATAAATCGGCATTGGCTACTAAGTGGGTGGTGGGTGGGGTGAATTTCTTCATGTCGCATCCCATTCTAGCGGACATAGTTGGGACAAGTTCTCTGACAAGGAGAGACCTTATGAGTTTAGCACATCGCCGAAGGGCGAATGCTGAAAAATATCATGGAGGTGAACTCCATGATCGGCGCCCAATTGGATTCGATAGGCATGGGCGGCGGCTGACGGAGAACTGTGGCGAGGGGCGAATCCGATGTTTGGCAACACGGCTCTCACGAGGGTAAAGTCAGTATTCGGATCTATCGCGGCGAGAGTGCGGCCTCGGCGAGGTCTATCCACCGTCCTTGGATGGCGCAATTTTCTTCAGATTGAAGGCGGAGTAGTTGCGGTGTGATCTCACGAACACGATCCGGCAGCGAGCTATATCATGCTCGTCACGATCGTGCGGGGGCACTGGCAAGGCTCGAATCCGTCCAAGATCAAGTCTCCGCGGATGTCGGCGATGTAGTTCAAGTTTCGAACCTGACACGGTGGCGAGGCGTAGCTCTCGATCTGCTCCGGATGGCCAGCGAGTTGGCCCATGATCTGAAGCCGCCGAATACAAAGATCTGTCCGGGGAGGAAGACTTCACCCTGGACTGCGTCGTTACTGATGATCGAAGGATACATCAAGCCTTACGGTGACGGCACAGTGGAACTCTCAATGAAAGCACCAATGTCGATTGTCAAGCTGGCGGATCTCGGGTAGGGGGTCCCGAACAATGCGTCTAAGGCAGATGGTAACAGGAGGCAGGGGACACGATGTTTACCCAGGTTCGGGCCCTCCGATGGAGGTAATACCCTACTTCCTGCTTGTTTGATCTTGATGATATGAGTATTACGAGAGTTGATCTACCACGAGATCGTAGAGGCTAACCCTAGAAGCTAGCGTATGGTGTGATTGTTGTTGTCCTACGGACCAAACCCTCCAGTTTATATAGACAGCGGAGGGGGCTAGGGTTACACAGAGTCGGTTACAAGGGAGGAGATCTACATATCCGTATTGCCAAGCTTGCCTTACACGCCAAGGAGAGTCCCATCCGGACACGGGACGAAGTCTTCAATCTTGTATCTTCATAGTCCAACAGTCCGACCAAAGGATATAATCCGGCTGTCCGATACCCCCTAATCCAGGACTCCCTCAGCGCTCGTTCAATAGAAGCTCAGTGCTCGAAGAATATTATGTTCTAGTGACATGGATTCCCATTGTAAAAACAATGTTTTATTGAATTATAAAGGTTGTGTTTATACTTTGGCCTGAAAGTATTATGATGCCTCCTGTGCGGCCGTTTATGTATATATGTATATAACGAAAGTTTGAAGTGTCGGCTTATTTACGCATATAATGCGGGGTGTTCATGGCGTGTGTTCACTTGATCCAATGTCTTGGTCCATTAAGGAGGTGATAAGCGCGCGAACTAGGCACTATATTGCTTTAACACTTTCCTTAGCCATAGGAGTTTGGCGGTGGGGCTACTATATAGCCCTGGTGGCTCAGCTTCGTCGAATATGGGCGCATACATGCCTGGCGAGAAGCGACCCGCCGTTAATGCGGAGGAATCCGAAGATTCCGCTAAGTCATCAGTGGTTGACCGGTCTCACGCTTTATCATGACGGTCGGTTTTGGCTTTCTCTCTTGAGGTGCTTGTCCGGATGAACCGGGCTGTCAATGATGATAGTTCTCACAATGCCACCTTAGCCGATAGGCGGAGCGTAAGGTAGCAAAACACGGGGAGCTGGGCAAACCCAACATTTGACCAAAGACATGATTGGAGCTGATGCATATAAGGCCCGAACTTCATGACGCGAACACTCCCTAAGGTATTAAGTTCTTTATAACATATGCGGGCTGAACAATGCCCTTGATAATGAACCCCAGTGTCAGTGCGTGCAATATTCGGCGTGGCCAAATGCTAATAATGTCGGCATCCTTCTCGGTTATCTTGAGAATCCGGAGGATGTGAGCAACAAGAGACAATAAAAAAGGTTTACGAGGGTCTTAATCTAAAAAGAAACCTTTGGCGGGTCCTGCTACATGCGTCTGCACTGTGTCTCCGTTGTACCGTATCACAGACGGGTGTATACGATTGTCATCGTGAAAAGCGGAACTTAGTTGAAAGTTGTCGTGCAAAAATTGGTTATTCTAAATAAACCATTTAAAATTCAAGATAAGTAAAGTTGAGCCGAGCTAGCACTGTTTACCGCGGGAAGCCACGGTACCGATATGGGTATAACCACCAAACCTATCTCAAGTATATCTAATGATGCACCGGACTCGTCTAACCATGTCCATGGTCTTAATGACCGGTCATTTGTTCTGGTTGGTGAGGCCGTCTAGTGTTCGGCTGTTAAAGCGATCATACGTTTTTCAGCAGCGTAAAGACGCTCAATATTTCCATTAAGCTTGTGATGGTGCGCGGACCGGGCATCTTAAGCTTAAGAAGCGAAGCGGTATAAGCGTTGCTGGTCGAGTAGTGCTTGATAGCGTGAGAATGGGGCGATGTCGAAGTGTAACTTTTCACTTGGTGGTTGTCGACGAATCGACTTCTAGTATTAGAGAACCCGTGGGCGGGTCTACGTACCTGATATTACTCCCTCGAAGTAGTATTACTGTGGCTGATCTTTAGTCTATCCCATTTTGCGGTTGTGTCACGAATCGATTTAGACTCTTGCCGCCGTCCATAGGACTCATGTGAGATGTATCTGTTTATTATTGGGTCTAACATCAAGGCGCCAATCCGGATGTTTGTTGATCCCTGCGATCAAAAAGTGATGGGCGGGCCAACAAAGGTTGACGAATCAGGACTTCGTGTGTTTGAGTATGTTTGCTTCTCCTCTTAGTCACATGGATCATGTTCCTTTGTTTTGACCTATGGTGGGAATTTTTTTGTCCCCGATTGCTTTGTGGCGAGGCTCATCCTCGTCTTCACCGTGTCTCCCTCCCCTTGTGTTGATTTAGCTTACTGAACCCAACATTCTCTGTGGGTATGAGGTTTATAGTATATGAATCTGACATAGTTTGTCTAGAATCTTGTTTAGGCTATCCAGTCCATACGTGAAGGAAATATGCCCTAGAGGCAATAATAATGTTATTATTTATTTCCTTATATCATGATAAATGTTTATTATTCATGCTAGAATTGTATTAACGGAAACATAATACATGTGTGAATACATAAACCTACAGTGTCACTAGTATGCCTCTACTTGACTAGCTCGTTAATCAAAGATGGTTATGTTTCCTAACCATGAACAAGGAGTTGTTATTTGATTAACGGGATCACATCATTAGTTGAATGATCTGATTGACATGACCCATTCCATTAGCATAGCACTTTTGATCGTATAGTTTGTTGCTAGTGCTTTTCTTCATGACTTATACATGTTCCTATGACTATGAGATTATGCAACTCCGTTTGCCGAGGAACACTTTGGGTGCTACCAAGCGTCTAGCGTGGCTGGGTGATTATAAAGGTACATTACAGGTGTCTCCGAAGGTACATGTTGGGTTGGCATATTTGAGATTAGGATTTGTCACTCCGATTGTCGGAGAGGTATCTCTGGGCCCTCTCGGTAATGCACATCACATAAGCCTTGCAAGCATTGCAACTAAATGTGTTAGTTGTGAGATGATGTATTACGGAGCGAGTAAAGAGACTTGCGATGTGAGATTGAACTAGGTATTGGATACCGGCGATCGAATCTCGGGCAAGTAACATACCGATGACAAAGGGAACAAAGTATGTTGTTATGCGGTTTGACCGATAAAGATCTTCGTAGAATATGTAGGAACCAATATGGGCATCCAGGTTCCGCTATTGGTTATTGACCAAGAATAGTTCTAGGTCATGTCTACATAGTTCTCGAACCCGTAGGGTCCATGCAACAAGGTTTCGATGCGGTTATATTATGAGTTTATGAGTTTTGATGTACGAAGGAGTTGAGTCCGGATGAGATCGGGGACATGACGAGAGTCTCGAAATGGTCGAGGCGTAAAGATTGATATATTGGACGACTATATTTGGAGTTGGAAGGTTCGAATGATTGGGTATTTTGAGGATGCAGGAGAGTTACAGGAGAAGTAATGGGCCTTGATGGGCTTTAGTGGGAAGAGGAAAAAGGCTGCTGCGCCCCCTCCCCTCTAGTCCGGTGGACTAGGGAAAGGGGCGACCACCTTTCCTCTCCTCCACTTCCTTCTCCTTCCTCCCCTACATGGAAGGATTCCTAGTTGGACTAGGAAAGGGAATCCTACTCCCGGTGGGAGTAGGACTCCCCTTGGCATAAACATAGGGCGGCCTCCTCCTCCCTTGCTCCTTTATATCTGGGGGCAGGGGCACCCTAGGACACAAGTTGATCTGGATCTTCCTTAGCAGTGTGCGGTGCCCCTTCCACCATATTCCACCCGGTCATATCGTCGCGGAGCTTAGGCGAAGCCCTGCGTCGGTGGAGCATCAACATCGTCCTGCGCCGTCGTCTTGTGGAACTCATCCCGACACTTTGCTGGATCGGAGTCCGGGGATCGTCATCGAGCTGAGCGTGTGCAGAACTTCGGAGGTGCCGTCGTTCGGTGCTTGGATCGGTCGGATCGTGGAGGCGTCGACTACATCAACAGCGTTGTTATAGCGCTTCGCTTTCGGTCTCACAGTGCGTGGGCGGACCTCTCCCCTCTCGTTGCTATGCCATCACCATGGTCTTGCGTGATCGTAGGAAATTTTTGAAATTACTCGTTCCCCAACGATGGCATCGAGCCTGGTTTTATCGTTGATGTCATATGCGAGTAGAACACAAGTGAGTTGTGGGCGATACAAGTCATACTACCTACCAGCATGTCATACTTTGGTTCAGCGGTATTGTGAGATGAAGCGGCCGGACCGACATTACAGCGTGCGCTTCGCGAGACTGGTTTCACCGCTGTGAGCACTTTCGTTGCTTAAAGGTGACGGCGGGTGTCTGTCTCTCTCACTTTAGTTGAATCGAGTGTAGCTCGCCCGGTCCTTGAGAAGGTTAAAGCGGAGTCTATTTGTGAAATATCGTTGTGGTTTTGATGCGTGGTAAAGCGGTTCTTGCTCAGCCCGTAGCAGCCACGTAAAACTTGCAACAACAAAGTAGAGGGCGTCTAACTTGTTTTGCAGGGCATGTTGTGATGTGATATGGTCAAGGCGTGATGCTATATTTTATTGTATGAGATGATCATGTTTTGTAACGAGTTATCGACAGCTGGCGAGGAGCCATATGGTTGTCGCTTTATTGTATGAAATGCAAGCGCCATGTAATTGCTTTACTTTATCACTAAGCGGTAGCGATAGTCGTAGAAGCAATAGTTGGCGAGGCGACAACGATGCTCGATGGAGATCAAGGTGTCGGCGCGGTGGCGATGGTGATCATGGCGGTGCTTGGAGATGGAATCACAAGCACAAGATGATGATGGCCATATCATATCACTTATATTGATTGCATGTGATGTTAATCCTTTATGCATCTTATTTTGCTTTGATTGGCGGTAGCATTATAAGATGATCCCTTACTAAATTATCAAAGTGTTCTCCACAGTATGCACCGTTGCGAAAGTTCTTCGTCTTTGAGACACCACGTGATGATCGGGTGTGATAGGCTCTCGTTCAAATACAGCGGGTGCAAAACAGTTGCACCGCAGAATACTCAGGTTATACTTGACGAGCTATGCATATAAGATATGACCTCGGAACACGGAGACCGAAGGTCGGCGTGAATCATATAGTAGATATGATCAACATATTGATGTTCACCATTGAAACTACTCCATCTGCGTGATGATCGGTCATGGTGTAGTTGATATGGATCACGTAATCACTTAGAGAATTGGAGGATATTTATCTAAGTGGGAGTTCTTAAGTAATATGATTAATTGAACTTTAATTTATCATGAACTTAGTCCTGGTAGTATTTTGCAAATTATGTTGTAGATCAATAGCTCGCGTTGTTGCTTCCCTATGTTTTATATGTGTTCCTAGAAAATTGTATTGAAAGATGTTAGTAGCAATGATGCGGATTGGATCCGTGATCTGAGTTTATCCTCATTGCTGCCTGAAGAATTATGTCCTTAATGCACGCTAGGTGACAGACCTATTGCGAGGCTAGCGGATGAGCGAATCTGGGCGTTATGAGCGTTTGGCTAGCTCAATATGATGACTACTTGATAGTTTAGTGCACCATGCTTAGCGGCTTAGAATCGGGACTTCAAAGGCGTTTTGAGCGTCATGGACCATATGAGATGTTCCAGGAATTGAAGTTAATATTTCAAGCAAATACCGAGTTGAGAGATATGAAGTCTCCAACAAGTTCTATAGCTAAAAGATGGAGAGAATCGCTCAACTAGTGAGCATGTGCTCAGATTATGCAGAGTACTTCAATCGCTTGAATCAAGTGGGAGTTAATCTTCGGATAAGATAGTGATTGACAGAATTCTCTAGTCACCATCACTAAGTTAGTAGAACTTCGTGATGAACTATAGTATGCAAGGGATGACGAAAAGATTCTCGAGCTCTTGGCGATGCTAAAATCGTGAAGGTAGAAATCAAGAAAAACATCAAGTGTTGATGGTTGACAAGACCACTAGTCTCAAGGAAAATGGCAAAGGGAAGAAGGGAACTTCAAAAGGAGCGGCAAGCAAGTTGCTGCTCGGTGAAGAAGCCCAAGTCTAGACCTAAGCACGAGGCTGAGTACTTTTGCTGCAATGGAACTGGTCCTTTGGAGCGGAACTACCCCAGAATATTTGGTGGATAAGAAGGATGGCAAAGTGAACAAGGTTATATTTGATATACAGGTTATTGATGTGTGCCTTACTAGTGTTTATAGTAGCCCCTGAGTATTTGATACTCGTTCGGTTGCTAAGATTAGTAACTTCGAAGCAGGAGTTCTGAGAATAAGCAGAGACTAGTTGAAGGGAAGTGGCGATGAGTGTTGGAAGTAGTTCCAAGATTGATATGATCATCATCGCACACTCCCTATACTTTCGGGATTAGTGTGGAACCTAAATAAGTGTTATTTGGTGTTGAGCATAAATATGATTTGATCATGTTTATTGCAATCTGATTATTCATTTAAGTAAGAGAATAAATTGTTGTTACATTTACATGAATAAAACCTTATATGGTTACACACCCAATGAAAATGGTTCATTGGATCTCGATCATAGTGATACACATATTCATAATATTGAAACCAAAAGATGCAAAGTTAATAATGATAGTGCAACTTATTTGTGGCACTTGCCGTTTAGGTCATATTGGTGTAAAGCGCATGAAGAAAACTCCATCTTGATGGACTTTTGGAATCACTTGATTATGAATCATTTGATGCTTGCGAACCGTGCCTTTTGGGCAAGATGACTAAAACTCCGTTCTCGGAACAATGGAACAAACTCTTGACTTATTGGGAATAATACATACCGATGTATGCGATCCAATGAGTGTTGATGCTCGTGGCAAGTATCGTTATTTTCGACCTTCACAAGATGATTTGAGCAGATATGGGTATATCTACTTGATGAAACATAAGTCTGAAATAGTTGAAAGGTTCAAAAGAATTTCAGAGTGAAGTGGAAAATCATCGTAACAAGAAAATAAAGTTTCTGCGATCTGATCGTGGAGATGAATATTTGAGTTCTGAGTTTGGTCTTCAATGAAAACAATGTGGAATAGTTTCACAGCTCGCCACTGGAACACCACAACGTTATGGTGTGTCGAGCGTCGTAACCGTACTTTATTTTGATATGGTGCGATCTATGATGTATCTTACCGATTTACCACTATCGTTTTGGGGTTATGCATTAGAGACAGCTGCATTCACGTTTAATAGGGCACCATCTAAATCCGTTGAGATGACACCGTATGAACTATGGTTTAGCGATAAACCTAAGTATCGTTTCTTAAAGTTTGGAGTTGTGATGCTTATGTGAAAAGGTTTTCACGATAAGCTCGAACCCAAATCGAATGCGTCTTCATAGAATACCCAAAGGAAAAGTTGGGTACACCTTCTATCACAGATCCGAAGGCAAGTTTTTTGCTAAGATGGATCCTTTCTAGAAAAGTTTCTCTCGAAAGAAGTGAGTGGGAGGAAAGTAGAACTTGATGAGGTAATTGTACCTTCTCCCTTATTGGAAAGTAGTTCATCACGGAATCAGTTCGATGATTCCTACACCAATTAGTGAGGAAGTTAATGATGATGATCATGAAACTTCAGATCAAGTTGCTACCAAACCTCGTAGGTCTTCGAGTAAGATCCGCACGAGTAGATGCGGTAATCCTATTCTAGAAGTCATGTTACTAGACCATGATGAACCTACGAACTATGAGGAAGCGATGATGAGCCCAGATTCCATAAAATGGTTTGAGACCATGAAATCTGAGATGGGATCCATATATGAGAACAAAGTGTGGACTTTGATGGAGTTGCCCGATGATCGGCAAGCCATATTATATAAATGGATCTTCAAGAGGAAGGCGGATCTTGATAGTAGTGTTACTATCTACAAAGCTCGACTTATGCATAAAAGGTTTTCGACAAGTTCAAGGTGTTGACTACAATGAGATTTTCTCAAGCTGTGGCGATTCTTAAGTCTGTCGAATCATGTTAGCAATTGCCACATTTTATGAAATCTGGCAAATGGATGTCAAAACTACATTCTTTAATGGATTTATTAAAGAAGAGTTGTATATGATGCAACCAGAAGTTTTGTCAATCCTAAAGGAGCTAACAAAATGTGCAAGCTCAGCGATCCATCTATGGACTGGTGCAAGCATCTCGGAGTTGGAATAAGCGCTTTGATAGTGTGATCAAAGCATATGGTTTTATCTGAGACTTTTGGTGAAGCCTGTATTTACAAGAAAGTGAGTGGGAGCACTACAACATTTCGATAAGTATATGTGAATGACATATTGTTGATCGGAAATAATGTAGAATTATTATGCAAAGCATAAAGGAGTATTTGAAAGGAGTTTTTCAAAGAAAGACCTCGGTGAAGCTGCTTACATATTGAGCATCAAGATCTATAGAGATAGATCAAGGCACTTGATAAGTTTTTCAATGAATACATACCTTGACAAGATTTTGAAGTAGTTCAAAATGGAAGCAGTCAAAGAAAGAGTTCTTGCGTGTTACAAGGTGTGAGATTGAGTAAGACTCAAAACCCGACCACGGCGGAAGATAGAAAGAGAATGAAAGTCATTCCCTATGCATCAGCCATAGGTTCTATAAAGTATGTCATCTTGTGTACCAGATCTATTGCATACCCTACCACTAAGATTGGCAAGAGAGTGCAATAGAGATCTAGGAGTAGATCAATGGACAGCGGTCAAAATTATCCTTAGTAGAATAAGGATATGTTTCTCGATTATGGAAGTGAAAAAAGGTTAAATAAGTAAAGGTTACGTCGATGCAAGTTTTAACACTAATCTAGATGACTCTGAGTCTCAATCTGGATACATATTGAAAGTGGGAGCAATTAGCTAGAGTAGCTCCGTGCGAGCATTGTAGACATAGAAATTTGCAAAATACTTACGGCTCTGAATGTGACAGACCCGTTGACTAAAATTATCTCACAAGCAAAACATGATCACACCTTAGTACTCTTTGGGTGTTAATCACATAGCGATGTGAACTAGATTACTGACTCTAGTAAACCCTTTGGGTGTTGGTCACATGTCGATGTGAACTATGGGTGTTAACCACATATAGATGTGAACTATTGATGTTAAATCACATGGCGATGTGAACTAGATTATTGACTCTAGTGCAAGTGGGAGGCTGAAGGAAATATGCCCTAGAGGCAATAATAATGTTATTATTTATTTCCTTATATCATGATAAATGTTTATTATTCATGCTAGAATTGTATTAACGGAAACATAATACATGTGTGAATACATAAACCTCTGAGTGTCACTAGTATGCCTCTACTTGACTAGCTCGTTAATCAAAGATGGTTATGTTTCCTAACCATGAACAAGGGTTGTTATTTGATTAACGGGATCACATCATTGGTTGAATGATCTGATTGACATGACCCATTCCATTAGCATAGCTTTTGATCGTTATAGTTTGTTGCTAGTGCTTTTCTTCATGACTTATACATGTTCCTATGACTATGAGATTATGCAACTCCGTTTGCCGAGGAACACTTTGGGTGCTACCAAGCGTCTAGCGTAACTGGGTGATTATAAAGGTACATTACAGGTGTCTCCGAAGGTACATGTTGGGTTGGCATATTTGAGATTAGGATTTGTCACTCCGATTGTCGGAGAGGTATCTCTGGGCCCTCTCGGTAATGCACATCACATAAGCCTTGCAAGCATTGCAACTAAATGTGTTAGTTGTGAGATGATGTATTACGGAGCGAGTAAAGAGACTTGCGATGTGAGATTGAACTAGGTATTGGATACCGGCGATCGAATCTCGGGCAAGTAACATACCGATGACAAAGGGAACAAAGTATGTTGTTATGCGGTTTGACCGATAAAGATCTTCGTAGAATATGTAGGAACCAATATGGGCATCCAGGTTCCGCTATTGGTTATTGACCAAGAATAGTTCTAGGTCATGTCTACATAGTTCTCGAACCCGTAGAGATCCATGCAACAAGGTTTCGATGCGGTGATATTATGAGTTTATGAGTTTTGATGTACGAAGGAGTTGAGTCCCGGATGAGATCGGGGACATGACGAGGAGTCTCGAAATGGTCGAGGCGTAAAGATTGATATATTGGACGACTATATTCGGAGTTCGGAAGGTTCGAATGATTGGGTATTTTGAATCGGAGAGTTACGGGAGAAGTAATGGGCCTTGATGGGCTTTAGTGGGAAGAGGAAAAAGGCTGCTGCCCCCTCCCTCTAGTCCGGTGGACTAGGGAAAGGGGCGGCCACCTTTCCTCTCCTCCACTTCCTTCTCCCTTCCTCCCCTACATGGAAGGATTCCTAGTTGGACTAGGAAAGGGAATCCTACTCGGTGGGAGTAGGACTCCCCTGTGGCATAAACATAGGGCGGCCTCCTCCTCCTTGCTCCTTTATATCTGGGGGCAGGGGCACCCTAGGACACAAGTTGATCTCGGATCTTGCCTTAGCCGTGTCGGTGCCCCTTCCACCATATTCCACTTCAGTCATATCGTCGCGGAGCTTAGGCGAAGCCCTGCGTCGGTGGAGCATCAACATCGTCCTGCGCCCGTCGTCTTGTGGAACTCATCCCGACACTTTGCTGGATCGGAGTCGGGGATCGTCATCGAGCTGAGCGTGTGCAGAACTTCGGAGGTGCCGTCGTTCGGTGCTTGGATCGGTCGGATCGTGGAGGCGTCGACTACATCAACAGCGTTGTTATCGCGCTTCCGCTTTCGGTCTCTGAGTGCGTGGGCGGACCTCTCCCCTCTCGTTGCTATGCCATCACCATGGTCTTGTGTGATCGTAGGAAATTTTTTGAAATTACTACGTTCCCCAACACTCTGCTGCCTTTGAAAGGCTTTTTCCGCTGACCTGGTCGAGAGCCCCGGAAGCCGGCGTTTACCGCCGTGTTATCTGGGTTGTCTTCTTTATTCCGGCGCTTGTTTTTACTGCGTCGTGGTTTTCCATTGCCGTCCCTGACTTTGGATGTGCCTGGGTCGCTGGTGCTACTACGAGCTAGCCAGCTATCTTCGCCCACGCAAAAGCGGGTCATGAGGCTTGTCAGGGCTGCCATTGTTCTCGGTTTTTCTTGTCCGAGGTGTCTGGCGAGCCATTCGCCTCGGACGCTATGTTTGAAAGCTGCTAAGGCTTCGGCGTCCGAGCAGTCGACGATTTGGTTCTTCTTAGTGAGAAATCTGTTCCTAAGCTTTCGGGCCGACTCTCTGAGCTGTTGAACTATGTGACTTAAATCGTCTACATCCGGAGGTTGGACATAAGTCCCTTGAAAATTAGCTCGAAAAGCATCCTCAAGCTCCTCCCAACTTCCAATTGAGTTTTCGGGGAGGCTTTTCAGCCAGTGCCGAGCTGGTCCTTTCAGCTTGAGGGGCAAGTACTTGATGGCGTGGAGATCGTCTCCACAAGCCATATGAATATGGAGGATAAAGTCCTCAAACCAGACTCCAGGGTCTGTGGTTCCGTCGTACGCCTCTATGTTCACTGGTTTGAATCCTTCTGGAAATTCGTGCTCCAGCACCTCATCGGTGAAGCACAGGGGGTGTGCGGCGCCTCTATATTTCGTTGTGCCGAGGCATTCTGACGGTTGTAGTGTTTGGTTTTGGTTGTGCGCTAGAATGCGTTTCCTTGATCCGTAGATGGATCTGGTTGCGCCGGTCTTCTGATGCGAGTCTTCATGTTCGGCGTGTGCAGACTTATGTGCGGACTTGTTAGCCGCTCTATCGCCGCCACAAGGTGGTTGATCCGAATGGTCGGCCATTTTATTCTTCGGCTGTGTGGGCTCTAAGGCCTCATCATCAAATTCAGGCAACAACTTGCGCTTTGGATAGCTCTTCGTGTGGTAACTACCACCATACTTTTCTTTGTTGTGGAGCACTTTGTTCCATCTACTGTTGAGCATATTCTGCGCGGCTTTAAGCCTTTGCTTTTGCTTCTTTAGAATCCTCGCGGTGGCAATAAGCCTTCTATGGAGGTTCTCTTGTTCCAAGTGCCTTTCCGGGAAGATGTGTGCCTCTTCGTCCGGACTGTTTTCCTCTTCGGAGGGAGGTTTATGAGCTATATCCTCGGTGTCGCCGTGTTCGGACAGCGGATCCGTACTACGTTCGCCGTTTGCTGGTTCACTACTGTTATCCCCGTTTTTGCTAAGGCGGGATTTGGAGCGGCGCCTACGCCGACGCTTTGGTTGCTTCTCGGGGAGCTATCCTTCGCTGCATCCTCCTGTTCCTCATCATCGTTTTCTTTGGGTGTATCCACCATGTATATGTCGTGTGATGAGGTGGCGGTCCAGCGCCCTGTAGGCGGTGGTTCCGATTCGTCTCCTGCATCATCGTCCATGCCGTCGATGTCTTCAGAGTCGAAGTCGAGCATGTCGGTTAAATAAATCGGCAGTGGCTACTAAGTGGGTGGTGGGTGGGGAACGAATTTCCTCGTCGTCTGCGTCCCATCCTAGCCGGACATAGTTAGCGAAGGGTGAGTCTTTGAAAGATATCATGGAGGTAAACTCCATGATCGGTGTATGTCGGTTTGATAGGCATGGGCGTGGCGGCTTGGAGCACTGTGGCGGGGCGAATCAATGGTTTGATAGGGCGGCTCTCGCGGTAAAGTTAGTATTGGCTCTATCTCCCTTGAGAGTCACGGCCTCCGGCGAGTCTATCCACCCGTCCTTGGATGGTGCAATTTGCTCCAGATTGAAGGCCGGAGTAGTTGCCGGTGCGATCTCCCGAACACCGTCCGACGGCAGAGCTATGTCATGCTCGTCGTTATCATGCGGCACACCTGGCAAGGGCTCAAATCCGTCGAAGATCAAGTCTCCGCGGATATTGGCGGTGTAGTTCAAGTTTCCGAACCTGACCTGGTGGCCAGGGGCGTAGCTCTCGATCTGCTCCAGATGGCCAAGCGAGTTTGCCTGCAGTGCGAAGCCGCTGAATACAAAGATCTATCCGGGGAGGAAAACCTCACCCTGGACCGCATCGTTACCGATGATCGAAGGGGCCATCAAGCCTTGCGGTGGTGGCACAGTGGAACTCTCAATGAAAGCACCAATGTCGGTGTCAAAACCGGCGGATCTCGGGTAGGGTGTCCCGAACTGTGCGTCTAAGGCGCATGGTAACAGGAGGCATCTTCGGGCCCTCTCGATGGAGGTAATACCCTACTTCCTGCTTGATTGATCTTGATGATATGAGTATTACAAGAGTTGATCTACCACGAGATCGTAGAGGCTAAACCCTAGAAGCTAGCCTATGGTATGATTGTTGTTGTCCTACGAATGAAACCCTCCAGTTTATATAGACACGGAGGGCTAGGGTTACTACCGAGTCGATTCTTGTCGTCTCCAGCGTATCTATAATTTTGATTGCTCACGCTACTTTATCTATTGTTTTGGACTATAATGGGCTTTATTTTCCACTTTTATATTTCTTTTGGGACTAACCTATTAGCAGGAGGCCCAGCCCGAATGCTGTTTTTGCCTATTTGGTGTTTTGAAGAAGCGAAATATCAAGCGAGTCCAAGCGGAATGAAACCTTCGGGGCGTGATCTTCTCACGAGCGTGATCTAGGAGACTTGGACCCTACTCCAAGAAGTGCGAGGCGGTCACGAGGTGGGCGCGCCCCTGGCGCGCCCACCTCGTGGGCCCCTGACGCTCCACCGGCGTACTCCTTCCTCCTATATACCTCGTACCCCGGCAGTTAGAAAAGGAGCCAAAAACCTAATTCCACCGCCGTACCTTCCTGTATCCACGAGATCCCATCTTGGGGCCTGTTCTAGAGCTCCGCCGGAGGGGGCATCCACCACGGACGGCTTCTACATCAACACCATAGCCCCTGCGATGAACTGTGAGTAGTTTACTTCATACCTTCGGGTCCATAGCTAGTAGCTAGATGGCTTCTTCTCTCTTTTTGGATCTCAATACAATGTTCTCCCCCTCTCTCGTGGAGATCTATTCGATGTAATCTTCTTTTTGCGGTGTGTTTGTTGAGACCGATGAATTGTGGGTTTATGATCCAATTTATCTATGGAAAATATTTGAATCTTCTCTGAATTCTTTTATGTATGATTGAGTTATCTTTGCAAGTCTCTTCGAATTATCCGTTTGGTTTGGCCAACTAGATTGGTAGTTCTTGCAATGGGAGAAGTGCTTAGCTTTGGGTTCAATCTTGCGGTGTCCTTACCCGATGTGAGAAGGGGTTGCAAGGCACGTATTGTATTGTTGCCATCGAGGATAACAAGATGGGGTATTTATCATATTGCATGAATTTATTCCTCTACATCATGTCATCTTGCTTAGGCGTTACTCTTTTTTAACTTAATACTCTAGATGCATCTGGATAGCGGTCGATGAGTGGAGTAATAGTAGTAGATGCGAGAATCGTTTGGTCTACTTGTCTCGGACGTGATGCCTATATACATGATCATTGCTGGATAACCTCATAACTATGCTCAATTCTGTCAATTGCTCAACAGTAATTTGTTCACCCACGTAGAATATCTATGCTCTTGAGAGAAGCCACTAGTGAAACCTATGGCCCCGGGTCTATTCTCATCATATCAATCTCCATCACTTTATTTACTAGCTTTGTTTTGCTTTGCTTTTACTTTTCACTTTGCATCTTTATACCAAAAATACCAAAAACATTATCTCTATCAGATCTCACTCTAAGTAAGTGACCGTGAAGGATTGACAACCCCTAATCGCGTTGGTTGCGGTAGCTATCGTTTTTGTGCGGTCACGAGGGACTTGGCGTGGCCTCCTCTTGGATTGATACCTTGGTTCTCAAAAGCTGAGGAAATACTTACGCTCTTGTGCTGCATCATCCTCTCCTCTTGGGGAAAACCAGCATAAGCTCGAGAGGTAGCAGTTACAAGGAAGAGATCTACATATCCATATTGCCAAGCTTGCCTTCCACGCCAAGGAAAGTCCCATCCGGACACGGGACGAAGTCTTCAATCTTGTATCTTCATAGTCCAACAGTCCGGCCAAAGGAAATAGTCCGGCTGTCCGGATACCCCCTAATCCAGGACTCCCTCACTTGGTATGTGTGGGATCCGACAACCTAGTTGTTTATCCTTGGTAGCCTCTCTTATGGGGAAATGTAGTCTTGTGCTTCCATGAGCCATAGTAGTCCTTCTGACCGGTTCACGAGTCTGCTAGTGCGGCACTCTTGCTCGGAACACTTGGTAGCGGCATGTGATTCGCCGTTCTGTATACATCCCTTGAAATGTCATGCGGTGACATCGAGTCTGCCTAGCCTGCTATAGCCCAGTTCACGGAGTCCTGTTAGCCCGAGTGCTACAACCCGAGTTAGCATCTTTCTTGACCGTCATGCTCTATATTGACTCATGTATACTGTCCCGTAAGTTAAGCGCCACTTTGGGTTCACGACTAGTCATGTCGGCCGGGTTCTCTGTCATATGGATGCTAGTGATACTATCATATCGTGAGCCAAAAGCATAAGCGGTCCGGGCCATGGTAAGCGACACCAGTAGAATACCGGCGTGAGGCGCAAAGTGGTATGAGGTGTTACGGCTAGATCGATGTGACTTGGAATCGGGGTCTGACAGCTTTGGTATTAGAACTGTTGCTGTGGGATTACCAAGCCAAACTGGTCGAAGTTGTGTCTAGAAATGCTTTAGTTATGTAAGGGAATTGATTGGGGAAGGGAACGTAAGGCTCTTTTTACTCCTTTACCTTATGCCCTTCTGATCTGAGTCAACCTCTTCTTTTCTACGGGGATTAAGAACTAGGCTTCTCATCTTTCTATCAAGATCACGTGTTACTAATCCGTAGACTTATAGGATTGATGGATTCAAGTCTAAGTTTAGTTTCTACTACTTTCCGTGTGGTCATAGCTGGCCTTAGAACCTTGATATTATGATGTTCTAGTGGTTATGCCACCATTTTGCAGGATGTCTCAAATCGTTTTGAGCATTTACAGCCGTTATGATGTCCGAGTCCTCCCAGGTTTTCAAATAGTCTGATGCATTTGCAAACCCCTTCTTTCTGTTCTCGAGGTTTCTTTGGGCCAGTTTAACCACACTAATCGGTGAGTTGAGGTACTCTGTTGCCTCGACATATATGTTGGAGCTATTATTATGACCCTAGGTGTTTAGGGAGTCACCTAGTAATCTAGCCATGTTTTGCGTTCCCAGTGTGATGATTCTAGCCATCATTCTTGAAAGCATCCCGTGATGTTATTAGTTAGTAGGTATTCTATTCCTGGGTTCTTGAACCCGAGATTCACCCTACTTACCTCATGTTGATAGTGTTGCCAATTCCTTTAGGATATTAGTTACATTTGCGATAGTCCTCGAGGTTCGTGGTACATCCTTCTTCCAATTACCGGGAACCATTCTTGTACGAGTTCTTTTGAACCAAGGGTCACGACGAGTGCTCGATGAGTTATCCATTCTATATTGTGAATTTGCCAGTTCTACCCTTTTCGCATGGGTTATCCGGAAGAAAGGTTGAGCTTCGCTCGGCATACTAATCTATGCATCCACAACTCAGAAAAACATATGTTCCTTTGAGTTTTCCCTCTTCTGTCGTATTCCGACCTTCGTCTATCAATTGATAGTCAGGAGTAATTGTGTATTCGTGTTATCGATGCTTATTATTCTTGTGGTCCGTCGAGCCATTCTATTTCAGAATGACTAGGAGAAACAAACTCCAGTACCTCATCCATATCCAGGGTTGGGTCAAAATAGTTGTGTATCGCAGATCAAAATGGCAATCCAGCTTTTGATTCTGTTCTACCCTAAAGTATTACCGTTTTATGTCAAGAATGTCATGGGAATTGCACCACCTCCTATGAACTCTTGATACAACGATACTTCTCGCCATCATCGTTCATTGCTCGGTCTCCGTGTTATTGTAACCGAAATACCGACAGGTGAATCGTGATGTGTGAAATCAATACTCCTAGCTACCCTTTGCTTGGTGGTTAATGGTCATTAATATCATTCTTAGCGTGCTGGTTATTGAATCATCACCCTAAGGTTGATTGTGCTACTTAGTCCTTATTTCTAGTGCACTCTTAGATCAAGGAGTTAGGATTATTCAACCCCTTGCTTATTTGATCATATCGTCTTGCTCTGAAAAGCAATATTGTTATCGAGCTTAGTAACATATCGGTGGTTCGTGATTTACCGAATATCTTCTAGGAAGTATTACCAGGTTGTCACCTGACCGCTATGTTGAGTTCGTGATCATGCTGGGTTTCCTCCAAACCACCATTCTCCAAGAATCCGTGTTGGATACCCCTAAGCTAGTTTGTTAAGCTAAACAACAACTTGAAGAGTTGGAAGATAAAATCTTACCTAATTTAGTCGTTTCAAAGGGTTATCCTTGTGTTGTGTGTTAGTTGAAGAAACATGATATCTTCATTGATTGGTTCACGTGATCCGTTCTTGGACCAATTGTCTTATCAAAACTTTGACTTGAGTATGGGCTATCTTCAAGTCAAATTAGAATAACGATGTTAAGTAATGTTGTCTTACTCGTGGTTGATCCCCGAGCATACACCATTACATCTTTTAGTCGACCAATGCTATCACAGTGTTCACATGATGGTGGAAGTCGGTGACATGGAAATTACGATGAGTTCTTTGTTGAGCCCATCGGCGACATCTTGTCTCCCCTTGATTCATGTTGAACATTACACTAGTGTTGAAACTTTATAAGCATTGCCGCATGTCCCGTTCATGAAGCATATGTCCGCTGAAGATGTGACTTCCTCTAATTCATGTGCATCGATGCAAGTTGCCGCCGTGGATTAGAAAGCTTGTTTTGCTTCCTTTGAGTCATCCCAAGTTAGTCATGCATGTGTGAAGTATTCTATGGTTTTATAGGCTCGCTACCTCCGGTCCATATGTGTCCCTAGCACACCAAGCCAGCGATTGATTTGTTCAAGGAGAAAAGTTTCTTATTAAGAGCTATACTTACATAAGGACTTGATATCCTCGTTGATGGTTCCCCGAACTTCGGTAGTGTTTAGTTGTAAGACTACCGGTGACCATCTTGTCTAGGACAGCGTGTTCACATGCTTGTAGCAGAACGGCTCATGTTTTGGAGCTTACTACCGTGGTTCATTCCCCCGAGAATCTCGCAACGTCATCTCGTTGATTTGTGTTGCAAACTTTCATTTTTCTTTCCAGACCCGATGAGTCTGGATTATCCTAACACCAACCAGATCTAAATCACAGGCAGATATGATGGATGGAACGTTTCTCAAGAACTATAATATTGGTGTCTCTATAACCCGGTAAAGTGGATGTTGTGGCCAACACATCCAACCGGAAGACTTATTATTGTAGTATCTTGATTGAGAAAGTTGGCCACCTCCCCATAAGGATCTCTTAGAATTTATTCCAATAGTTGTTCCTTATGGATTTTTGTGTTCCTGAAGTCCGACCTTTTACTTGATGTTCTAGATTTCAAACCATATCTATGAATGGATTATGCTAGCACATCAAGGAGAACGATTAAGCGGAGTGCTAAATGTCTCTTAGTCGATCATCGATTTTGTTTCCTTAGCCTCGCTAAGGGAAGTCGAGAAGGTGTTATCTTCCTTTGTATCCGCATCATCCATCACTAGTCATCATGGTAGTATGTCGTGTTGCCAGGATCCTTGCCACGGATGTTGGTAAAACCTTGCTGAATATGGAAATGCTCAAGTTCTTGAGAGCACGCTCAGACACTAGGTTACTGTTGGAAATATGCCCTAGAGGCAATAATAAAATGGTTATTATTATATTTCTTTGTTCATGATAATAGTCTATTATTCATGCTATAAGCGTGTTATCAGGAAATCGTAATACTGCGTGTGAATACATAGACCTAGCGTGTCCCTAGTGAGCCTCTAGTTGACTAGCTCGTTGATCAGCGAGATAGTCATGGATTCCTAACTATGGACATTGGATGTCATTGATAGCGGGATCACATTATTGGGAGAATGATGTGATGGACAAGACCAATCCTAAGCATAGCTCAAAGATCGTGTAGTTCATTTAGCTAGAGCTTTTCCAAATGTCAAGTATCATTTCCTTAGACCATGAGATTGTGCAACTCCGGATACCGTAGGAGTGCTTTGGGTGTGTAAGCGTCTAGCGTGGCTGGGTGACTATAAAGGTACACTATGGGTATCTCCGAAAGTGTGCATTGGGTTGTACGAATCTAGGCTAGGATTTGTCACTCCGTATGACGAGAGAGGTATCTCTGGGCCCTTTCGGTAATGCATCATCATAATGAGCTCAATGTGACCAAATTAATGCAGTCACGGGATCATACATTACGGTATGAGTAAAGTGACTTGCGATGCGAGATTAAGCGAGGTATTGGGATACCGGCGATCGAATCTCGGGCAAATAGCGATACCGATTGACAAAGGGAATTGTATCACGGGGTTACTTGAATCCTCGACATCGTGGTTCATCCGATGAGATCATTATCGGTGTCAAAACCGGCGGATCTCGGGTAGGGGTCCCGAACTGTGCGTCTAGGCGGATGGTAACATGAGACAAGGGACACGATGTTTTTACCCGGTTCGGGCCCTCTCGATGGAGGTAATACCCTACTCTGCTTGATTAATATTGATGATATGGGTAGTACAAGAGTAGATCTACCACGAGATCAAGGAGGCTAAACCTAGAAGCTAGCCTATGGTATGATTGTTGTTAGATCCTCTGGACTAAAACCCTCCGGTTTATATAGACACGGATAGGTTAGGGTTACGAGTCGGTTACAATGGTAGGAGATCTACATATCTGTATCGTAAGCTTGCCTTCCACGCCAAGGAAAGTCCCATCCGGACACGGTACAAAGTCTTCAATCTTGTATCTTCATAGTCTTGGAGTCGGCCGTGGCGATAGTCCGGCTATCCGGACACCCTAGTCGGGACTCCTCGGTAGCCCTGAACCAGGCTTCAATGACGGCGAGTCCGTAGCGTTGATTGTCTTGACATTGCGGCGGGTTCCTCCTCTGAATACTTCATAGAAGGTTTGGAACACAAGGATAGTGTCGGCTCTGCAAAACAAGTTCCACGTAACACCGTGAGAGAATAATTTTTGCACAGGTCTGCGGCGTATTCCACGGCTGACATCACACCACGGCCAGGCCTTTATATGAGTCGTTTTCTTTGTTCCACCTCGGCGTGTTTAGCGGCGGTTTCCTTGCACGTCTTATCAAAGCATAGATCGTGCCCCCTTATTCAGGATTCTCATCAATACGGACGTGGGTAACCCATCCGCGCCATTGATTCTGGCGCTTGGGAAATAAGCTAGTTTTACCGGTGGTGGGGGCGCATAGCTTCATCCGTCCATATAAGGGGATAAGGATCCACCCTTTCACCTCGCCTTCTTCCTCCTTTGCTTATCCATTCCCTTTTCGAGCTCCAGCGCCCAAGTCCGCATCCCACCTCAACCTTATCCAACCATTTCGGGAGGCGGGAGGCGGTGGATGGCCTCCTCCGTCACGGAGGGCACATCCACAAGGCTGCGGGAGGCGGATACTTGTCGGCGACATCGCGCCTGAGCTGCCCGATGCGGGGCAGCTTATTCAACCCGGGCCCCATGAGAGGTGGTGTTTCTCCCCACTTCCTCCATGGACTAGGTTTTCCACTTCACCCATTTGTCAGGGGCTCATGTTCTACTACGGCCTGGACTTCCACGACCTGGCCCGAATTTCATCCTCAACATCTCGGCGTTTATCGTGGTGTGCGAAACCTTCCTCTACATCCAGCCCCACTTGACATGGCTGAAGATCTTCAACGTCGGCGAAGGTAGTGGGCGGCCGTCAAGCCAGTCTTGGGCGCCATGGTTGGAGCGATGGCCAGGTCCTATGGCTCGAGCGCCTTTGTGGAGACAATAAAGGGGTGGCAATCGGGGTGGTTCTATATCACCGAGCCACGCGACCCCGAATGGTGGCGGCCCCAATTCAGATCTGGCTTCCCCCCACGGCTCGTCATGGAAAGAGGCGGGCCTGGCGTGGGGAATTCGGAAGAAACTATCCGGACTCGGACATCGTCCGAAACCTGGTGGACAAGAATCTCGGGCTTGTCGACATAATCCGGTGATGCTCATCCACGGATTCTCCCATACCAACAACGGGCCTTCAATTTGTGGGAGTTCGATCCGGCACATCTTGAACCTTGAGCGGCTCTTGACACTACGTGCGAAGATGCACGGAAGGTCTTTGTTCAAAAGCGGCTGAAGCCCGGCATCCGCTACCAAAGATCGCGGATACAGCTCGCGGCGTCAGCCCGGTGAGTAAGTTATTTTACCCTTTACGGGACTCTTTTTCATAGATTGACTCTATGTGGGATGTAAAACTCCTAATCTTTGCAGGACTGGTGAAGGCGTCCAGACAGATTAACTGTCCGGCTCCTTTGCCGGAAGACCGGAGGGCGCCCGATTAGCCGGGGTTCTTGGCTCGGCGCCCCATGTGGTGCGAAGAAGAAGGCCAAGAAGGAGGCCACGGGAACTCGAAGGAGCTCCGGCGCCGAGTCTTTGTCAGATTCGATGCAGAATCTTCTCACGAGGCGAGGAGGAAGAAGAAAAGCTCCTCCCGGTGAGGAGGAGAAAAAAGGAAGGCCACCCCAGCTGGGGAGGCGGAGGGTCAGAAGGAAGAACCCTTCCTCCGGACTTCTCCACCAACATCGGCAGACAGCGAGGAGGATTGGCCTACAAGGGCCAAGCCCTGGCGAGATCGTAAGTGTCCAGGATACCCATGGCTTTTATTATTGCAGAGTGTTCTCTAATGTCGAACAACCGTGCAGCCCGCCCAAGGCGAGTTCGCCGATTCATCGGCGGGTCCACAGGCTCGTCGGAAATGGAAGTGCCGCCCGACCGCCTCCTCGCCTCACGCTGCAGACAGCGCCATGGTGGGGCTCAAGGGGCTTGGTCAGAGGAGCTAGCGCGGGAGGTGCCACAAGGCAACCTCCGGACTCAGCCTTGGAGGCAAGACCCCAGGGGCTCTAAGCCCGACCCTCGTCCGGACTCCATGCGGAACCATCAGTGGTTCGAAGTCGGACAGCGGATCCTTCGCCAAGAAGGTAAGGCGCTTGGTGTCCTCCGTCCAACGGAGGCACGGATTGCTCTTGGGCGCTCAACAGCGCCTCCATCAGAAGGACACCGCCTTGTTATGAGTGCGGTGATCCGGACAGATTCGATCCGCCAGAGTGGGTGACGAAACTGTACCAGCCTTCTAACGGGCTTTGAGGTAAGTTTTGAATATATAAAATATTACCACATAGGCGGTAGCCCTGATGCTTAGTTCGGTGTTAGGAAGAAAAGCGGACTAAGGATCTAAAACATATCTTGAGAGTCTAATATAAGTATGTCAATATGGGAATGCAGGCGCTCTTGACCTCTGCCCCTTGTTGCGGAGGTCAATGCATTGAAGCGAGAACCTTGGTGGTGCGAGCGAGCTCGGACAAGCCAAGAAGCAGCTCGAGGCCAAGGAAGGTAAGTAATACCTTATTAAAGAAATACCTTATAGAAAAGGTTTTGGTTGCAAAAATTACAGGAATAACATGGAGTGCTGCAGGGGCCCACGAACAAGGTGGCGACCACGAAGGCGGTGTCGTGGCGAAAACAAAGCAGCTGCGGGGCACCCGGCGAGAGAGGGGGGCGCAGCTGGCCAAAGTCTGACAAGAGCTCCAAGCTCTCGTGGAAAAACACGAGGGTTTGGAGGCGTGACTCGAGACTCGAGTCAGAGGCTCGCCTCGGCTCTTGAGAGTGCCAAAGCTGCTAAGGTCGAGGACCAAAAAGCCCTCAAGAAATTGAGTTGTTGAAGAAGATAGCGGCGGGTAAGGCATTCTTTATGCAAAGCAAGCATGTGAAAGTGAATTACCTATTACTTACCGGATTGAGCTCTCCGGGGCATTCACAGTTGCCCCATAGTGTGTGCGATCTTTGCCGCATTCTACCGCGCCAAGGAGGGCTCGGCGGAAAAGGTGTTCGGTCTAAGTATCTTGAGGCCGAACATTGAGTTCCCCTGGCGACCAGCTGAAGCAGCTGGTCGAGCTCCACAAGTTCGCCGAACAGGCCATGAAGGGCCTTATAAGCGTGGTTGTGGCCATTGGTGGCCATGCAGGAGCTACTTGACTTGGTGCGGTGGTGGTGGATGCTGTCCATGACTTGAAGTCATCAAGCGCTCATCGCATTGAAGGTGTCGGTCGGGCCCTTGCCCATGCTAAAGTGCACTTGGGCAAGCTGGATGCGGAGAGGCTTGTGGACAGACCAGACCCGAAGGGCCATGAGCATCATGCGCCGAAATGTACTATGAGGGCCTCTGAAGGTGTCGCCGAATAGCGGATGAGTGCTCCAAAGATGTAATTTTGAATAAACTCGCATTTGTTATCATGTCGCTGAAAACTTGTTCATATCGCTAAGCAGCTTATTAATTTAAAATATTACCTTTTGTGCGGCCATTTATCAAATTTGAGAGATGGCAAGTCGTTGGCTTCAGCCCCATGCCACAGTCTTTGGGGTGTTGGGATAAACTTGAGCACTCTTGTTCCCATTCTTGGGTCCATCTAGGGAGGCACTCAACACAAAGAACAAGGCAACGGACTTATAATGCTTGAACACTCTCCTTAGCCATAGAATTCTATAATTTTAAATTTAGTGAAGCCCCTAGTATTCGGAAGACCGAGTTTGGGCGCTATCACGCCTTGGCGGACAATTCGGTTCCTCGCTCTAAGCGGCATAAGTCTTTAGGGACCGAAAAACCTCTCGAACAGCGACCGGCTCTCGCCCTATCATGATGGTCAGTTTAGCTTTCTCCTTTGAGGTGCTCGACCCAGCTCAAGCTGAGGGCACAATCGCGATGGTTCTCCTCGTCTACCTTAGCCGATATAGCGGGCGTAAGGTATCGAAACACGGGGCAGGCAAAGCCCAACTATTGACCCAAGACATGATTGGAGCCGATTCATATAATGCTATAAGTTAAGGTGCCGCACTTGTGAAAGTGTTGGACTTATCACACCATAATTTTGGGATACTCAAGCCCTGGTGTATTGGCCGTACCAAAGTGTGCAGGTGCAACATGTCATGAAATGAACATATATATGGATAAATAAAGAGTGCAATAATAAGCAAGAGCTATGTGTTGTTTATTCAAAAAATCTTGCAATGAAAGCGAGCGATACAAATAGTCACGATAAGCAAGGGATGGGACTATCTAACATGTCCCCCTCCGAGGGGGTAAGCTGCGGGATTATCGGGACCCGATCCTAAGTCACACCGATCTAGCATGTAACACATCATATCACTTTGCGGCCTCACGCACGGTATTCCCAGGTGTCGCCTTACCATGGCCGGGACCGTTTGCGTCTTTTGGCTCACGTATATGATAGTGTCGCTAGCATCCATATGACAAAGAACCGGGCCGACATGGCTGGTCGTGAACCAATGGCGCTAACCTATGGGGACAGGCATACATGAATCACATCGAACATGTCGGTCATCAGCGTATATATTCGGGCTGTAGCCTTTGGGCTATGAGGACTCCGGTATCCCGGGCTGTAGCAGAGCTAGGCAGGACTCGAATAACACCGCGTGACATTTCCCGAAGGAACGGACATAAGGCGAAGTGAAACACATGCCGGCAGATCAAGTGTCCAAGCGGTAGTCTTTGGGCTAGCGAGGACTCCGGTGAACCGGGCTGTAGCGGACTACTATCGCTCGAGAGGCACGAGACTACATTTCCCCATATGAGAGGCTGCCAAGGATAAACAACTAGTTTGTCGGATCCCACATACCAAGCATTTCAAACATACACACATTATGCTCAATATGCGTAGATACAACATGGCATCACAACATAACTCTCGACTCAAATATTATTCATTAGGCTCCGAGGGCGAGATATTACAAACATGGGTCTCATGACCCAACACTCGAAACATACAAGTCAAAGCACAAGCGGAAGCTAAACATGTGCGATCTGAGACAACTATAAATGGAAAAGGCTGGGAAGCGACTATCTACGAGATCTGCCGAGGCACAAGATCGTGGCTGAGGTAACAAGCTAAGCGTCGAAGTCCAAGCGGAACTACTAAGCGAGGCCAGCGTCTCTCGCAAAACATAAAATAAGCAAGCGTGAGTACAATTGTACTCAGCAAGACTTATCAGAACTAACTACATATGCATCATTATCAAAGGGGGTGGTGGAGTTTGGTGCAGCAAGCCAGCTTTGACTCGGTGGCTATCTGAACTACATTGCAAGTAACTCTTTTGAGGTGGCGCTACGAGTCCACATATTCACCATATCAATACACCACTATGGACCGCTCCGTCTCCCTACGAGCGCCATCCATAGCACTCACGCTTATCTTGCGCATTTTAAAGTATCCACTTTCACTTGTCTATGAACTGATATAGGCAACCCGAAGTCCTTCTCCGTGGACACGGCTATTCGAATAGATCATATTAAAACCTGCGAGGGTGTACTTCTTCACCTGCGCTCTCACCACTTACGCGTTTACCGACATGTACTCGGCAACCTTCAGCGGAAGCCCAGCGTGGGTGTCGGCCACGGCCTACCTAAACACTCAAGTCCCTAGTCCAGGTTTATCGCCTATTGGGTTCCATCCATGAGGAGTCGGCGAGGTTTCCCATACAGCCCGAGCGATGTGTGCGGGGTTCGAGATACCAAGCGGGCTTTCGGTACACAGACCCACAGTGCCTACCGCAACACAACCCACCCCTAAGGTCAGCGTTGCGTCACGGCCCCTGACATACTACAAACACGAAACTACTTGCAACTCCGGATGAGGACAAGGGTGGTTAAGAAGCGAGAAGGTCCATTGGTTTGGGCCCAATGCGTGGTAATAAGCTGTTTCATGGATCACAAACACAGAACTCAGTTCACGAGGGCGGCTGCAATGAGACAACCCACCATGTACTCCTACATGGCCTCTCACCGCTACCTTTACCAAATCGTGTTCACACACTTAGCTCACACTCAATAGGACATGTTCATAACAATTCCAATTCATTCCCGATGAATCAGACCGACTCAACTCTAAGCGATAGCAGGCATGACAAACAAGCATAAATGAGTAGGCACAACATGGCTCAAACAACTCCTACTCATGCTAGTGGGTTTCATCTAATTCTTGTGGAATGACAGGTCATGCAAAGGATCAAGGGTTCAGCTACATGACAAGTAACACATGAGTCGTTGTTGTCCTAATGCAGTAAAATAGAGCGGGAGGCGAGAGAGTGGGATTATGTCGGAATGAACAAGGGGTTTTGCTTGCACAGCACTTACGAAGATAATATAGTTCTTCATCGGTGTCATCGAACTCATCGTCGGTACATCGTCTACGGAGGGACAATTACCGGCAAACAAGAAGAACACAATCAATGCAATGCACATTCACATGAATGACATGTCATATTAAGGTACTGAATTCACCTAATGCAATAATAATCCAAGTTAGTTGAAGTGGAATTCAAACAAGGTTGAACTCAACTCCAAATGCTATTTCATAATTTACCTAATCATGATTCATCCTATTCAGTGAGGTTAACTTGTTCAAACATGCATGATCATGGCATAAACAGATTCTTCATATTTTTC
Source organism: Aegilops longissima (assembly GCA_021605205.1). Taxonomy (NCBI): domain Eukaryota; kingdom Viridiplantae; phylum Streptophyta; class Magnoliopsida; order Poales; family Poaceae; genus Aegilops; species Aegilops longissima. Next base: position 28,072 of record JAHIAM010000986.1, read on the forward strand.
TGATCATTTTCATATATAAATTATTTCCATCCGAGTTACGGTTGAATTTATATGATTTTTAGAAGTTTAGGGTATTTTCTGAATTTTCCTGAATTAAATTAAATCTAGAAACCTAGTTATTGCGTCGGGATGACATCGGGGTGGCGTCGGCAGGTCAAAGCGCAGGTCAGGTCAAACCTGGCGTGGGACCCACTGCGTCGATTAACAGAGCAGAGGACTAGAGGCTGACTAGTGGGTCGGGTCAGCGATGGCGTGGCAAAGTCAATCTTTGAGGCGGGGCCCTGAGATTAGTACTAATCTAACAAAGAAATTAAACTAATTAATCCGAGCCTTGGGGCCCACATGTCAAAGAGAGGGGGTTAATTAGTGCTAACAGGAGGTGTACGTCGGCACTTGCCGGAATTAGGGCGGCGACCAACCAGCGGCGGTGGCTCGCCGGAGTTGCGCTAGGGCATGGTGAGGCGTGAGGGCACGGGAGGAGCCGTGCCGTGCACATCTGAGGAGACCAGCAGGGAGGTGCAGAGGTGGCGGTGTTGGCGAAGCGAGCTGTGGCGGCGGCGGAGACCAGGTGGGTGTGGGTTGGCACTAGAGGCGCTGAGGAGGGCAGTGCTGGCTACGGGCTCCTGGAGATGTGTTGAGCACGGTGGTGTGCTCGGCTGCAGCTTCTAGTGGCTCCGGCCACGGCGGTGGCGAGGCAGCGGCTGGCGACCTTGATCATGATGGACAGCGAGCTGGAGAAGGGGATCGATGGTGGGGAGAGAGGGGTTGATAGAGGAGCTCACGGTGGGGCGCCGGTGATCTCAGCGTGCTCGGGGGCGGCTGGTGGCGAAGAATCGGTCGTCGGCGGCGCCGGGAAGCGAAGAAGCGAAGATGGCGTCGGCAGCGGTTCCAGCGTCGGCGTCATGTGACTTCGGCGGAAGGGCAGGCGTCCTGGCGGAGGCCATGGATCGTCGGCGGCGAGGAGGCTGTGAGCACGGCAGTGGTGGCTTGGCGCTCTGAGTGTGTTGACTGCGGGAGAAGGCGGGAGGCGGTGGGGAGTTGAGAGGCGAGAAGTGGCGAGGGTGCTGGGCGTCTCGAGGCGAGCGGTGAACTCATGAGCTGCCGGTGTGAGCGAGGAGGTGGAGGCTCGGGCGGCAGCGTCGACACGCCTCTGCCGATGGCGAAGGTTGAAGACAGCGGTGCCTGGTGGGCTGGGCTGCCTAATGGGCGGCTACTGAGGTAAGGCCGGGTGAGATTCTGGTGAGTTTCTGTTCTCTTATTGTTTTACATTTACTGTTTTTTTAAATCTTTTGCCCTTTGTTTTGAATTTAAAACAATTCAAACAATGCCAAAAACTCCTCTGAATATTTTTACTCTGCTAGATGGACTTTTCAAAAGCTCATAAAATATTTTAGGGTATTTGAAATTATATTCTAATTATATGAATATAATTCAAATTCAAATAACTAATGATTTAAATTCAAAATCCCAAGGTTAATTCCTTATAAATGTTCAATATTTTGTTTGGGACGAGAACCCTTGCCCAAAATTATCAAACATTTAAGAAGGACATTTAGGAACAATGAATGAGATTTTAGGGTTTTGCCCTTCTTTTATTTAAATTTTGAGGCTTCCAAATCTCCTCGGTTCAAGTTTCAAAAATTTTAAACATGATGCAACATGAAGGCTAGCCTAGTGCATGCAAGGACTAGGGATGTGACAACTCACCCCACTAAACAAGAATCTGCCCGAGATTCAAGGCGTGAGTAAGAGGAAAGAGAAGTCACAAACTATCACAATCTCCATGATCCATTGCCTTCTCGAAGATGTTGATTCACTCCATCATCTTGGTCTTGATGTCCTTGCTTTCAAGATCTTCACTCGACACGACAATAGAAAGAAAGGAAACCCTACATGATTCGATCTTCACGAAGATCGGTAAACATGATCGACTCACGGAATTTGAGATGGTGACATATCTCGAGTTGAGACACAAAACACGTCGAGAGGATGGAAGAACAACAACGGGGTTTGATTGGTGGCAACAATTCCACGCTTAGGGAGATGGTGGATGGTGTCAAGGTGGCGAGGAAATATTTACCATGATTCAATAGCGGGGCACCTCGAGAAAGGTGGCGCAAGAACTATTCCTTAAGTGGCAAAAAATTACTTTTGAATTAGAAATCATTGAGACTCTTCATACCAGCCTAAGGCAATTCACAGCGATCGTTTGGTGGGTGCAAAGGAATAGTACACCGGACTAGAATGGATGATGTGGACTACCTTGTTGAAGACAACGCAATGGATGATTTTGCTTATCACGGAGGAGGAGGGACCCATGGTGGGACCACTTTTGAGATGACCCTGAATAAGAGTTACTAAGGAGGCAGTCTATAGCGAGATAGCACAAGGGCGGTGCAAGCTGGGAGCGAAATGCAAGCTGTTGGAATGTTCCAACCATCATATCTGCTGAGATTCAGATCCGATTGGTGATGGGATACTTGGACTCGGCATATACGAAAAGGAAGGTTGCAACACATGAAGCGAGATGGCGTTGCGAGATTCTCGGGATATGAACTACGATAGCAAGCTCCAAAACATGAGCTGGTTTTGCTACAAACATGTGAACACGTTGTCCTAGACAAGCATGACCACATAGTAGTCTTATAATAAAACACTACCGAGTTCAGGTGGGGAACCATAATCGAGGATATCGGAGTTTAACATAAGTCATATGATTAGCTCTTATGAAGAAACTTCTTCTCCTTGTACAAATCAGTTAGTGGCTTGGTGTGCTAGGAATACATACGGAATGAAGATGATCAGTCTATCAAACCATAGAATACTTCGCACATGCATGGTGACTTGGAATGATTCGGAGGAGCAAAACAAACCTTTCTCAAGTTCATGGCGGCAACTTACATCGGATGCACATGAACTAGAAATCACTACTTTCATCCAAGCATATGCTTCATGAGCGAAACACGAAGAAATGCTTACACAAGTTTCCAATACTAGGTTGATGCTCAACATGACTCATGGGGAGACAAAATGCTCTTGATGGGCTCAATGACAACTCATCGAATTTCCATATCTTTGGACTTCCACCATCATGTGAACACGGTGATAGCATTGGTCGGACCAAAGATGTAATGGGTATGCTCGAGGATTAACCACGAGTAAGACAACATTACGAATATCGTTAGTTCTGATTTGACTTGACAATGGCCCATACTCAAGTCAAAGAATTGGTAGGACAATAGATCCAACAAGCGATCACGAGGACCAATCGATGAAGATATCATCTTTCTTCAACACACACTACACAAGAATATCCCTTTGGATCGAACTAGGTTAGGCAAGCTTTTATCTTCCAACTCTCCAAGTTGTTGTCTAAGCAACCAACTAGCTCGGGGATATCCAACACAGATTCTTGGAGAAGGGGTGGTTTAGAGAATACCAACTTGATCACGAGCCCAACATAACGATCGAGGAAACAACCGGTAACACTTCCAAGAAGATATTTGGAAAGTCACGAACCACGGTATGTTACTAAGCTCGAGAACAATCTTGCTTTTGAGGGCAAGGCGATATTATCAAATGAGTGAGGACTTGACAAGATCCTAACTCATCAATCGAGTGTGCACAGAAATAGGGACTAGGTAGCACGATCAATCTTAGGATGATGGTTTAATAACCAACACGCTAAGAATGAGAATATTGTCCATTCACTACCAAGCAACAAGTTGCTCGGGGTATTGATTTCACACATCACAATTCACTTGCGGCATTCGGTTACAACAACACGGAACGAGGAATGAATAATGATGGCGAGAGTATCACTGCGTCAAGAATCCTAGGAGGTTGTGCAATTCCCATGACACTCTTGACATAAAGATGGTAACACTCCAAGGTAGAAGCAGAATCAAAGCTGGATTGGCATTTTGATCTGCGGAATACAACTACTTTGACCCAATCCTGGATATGGATGAAGTCTTTGAGTTTGTTTCTCCTAGTCATTCGGAATAGAATGGCAGCGGACCACATGAGTAATAGGCATCGATAAGCAGTGCACACATACCCTTGACTATCAATTGATAGGCGAGGTCGAGAGTACAACTAAAGAGGAACAACTCAAAGGGCATATAACTTTCGAGTTGTGGATGCCAGATTAGTATGTCGAGCAAACTCAACATTTCTTCGGATAATCCATGCGAGAAAAGGTAGAATTGGCGAGTCACAATATGAATGGAGAACTCCTCAAGAGCACTCTAGTTGTGATCTTTTGGTTCAAAGAACTTACGCCATAATTAGTTCATGGTATTTGGAAGAAGGAAATACCACGGACTTCAGGACTATCGCAAGGTTACTAATATCCTAAAGGCACTAGCAAATACTAACAACATGAATGTAAGGATGAATCTGGGTTCAGAACCCAAGAGTAGAATACCTACTACTAAATGGCATCACGGGATGCTTTGAAAATGATGGCGAGAATCATCACACTTGGGATACAAAAGCATTGCTAAATTGCTAGGTGACTTCCTAAACACCTAAGGTCATAATAATAGTTCCAACATATATGTCAAGGCAATAAATTACCTCAACGCACGGTTAGTGTGCTTATTACATCCAAAAGGACATCGGGAGCGAAAGAAAGGATTTGCAAATGCATCGGACTATTTAGAGACACAGGATGACTCGGACGGCATAGCGGCTGTAAATGCTCAAAATGATTTGAGACATCCTGCAGAAAATGGTGGCATAACCACTCAACAACATCATAACAAGATTACGGGATCAACGGTTATCATACGAAATAGTAGGAACTAAGCGGGGATTAAAACCAACAATCTTAAAGTCTATGGATTAGTAACACGTCATCCTAATAGATAGATGAAGCCTAGTTCTTAAACCCGTAGAAGAGAGAGGATGATTTCGGATCAGAAGGCCATGAGGTATAAGGAGTAAAAAGAGCCTTCGTTCCTTCCACAATCAATTCCCTTATATAACTAAAGCATTTCTAGACACAACCCGACCAGTTTGGCTTGGTAATCCTCTGAGCGATCGGGCTCGATACCAGCGCTATCGGGACCCGATCCTAAGTCACACCGATCTAGCATGTAACACATCATATCACTTTGCGGCCTCACATGCGGTATTCCCACGGTGTCGCCTTACCATGGCCGGGACCGTTTGCGTCTTTTGGCTCACGTATATGATAGTGTCGCTAGCATCCATATGACAAAGAACCGGGCCGACATGGCTAGTCGTGAACCCAAGCGGCGCTAACCTATGGGGACAGGCATACATGAATCACATCGAGCATGTCGGTCATCAGCGTATATATTCGGGCTGTAGCTTTGGGCTATGAGGACTCCGGTATCCCGGGCTGTAGCAGAGCTAAGCGGGACTCGAATAACACGCGTGACATTTCCCGAAGGAACGGACATAAGGCGAAGTGAAACACATGCCCGGCCGATCAAGTGTCCAGCGGTAGTCTTTGGGCTAGCAGGACTCCGGTGAACCGGGCTGTAGCGGACTACTATCGCTCGGAAGCGCGAGACTACATTTCCCCATATGAGAGGCTGCCAAGGATAAACAACTAGTTTGTCGGATCCACACATACCAAGCATTTCAAACATACACACATTATGCTCAATATGCGTAGATACAACATGGCATCACAACATAACTCTCGACTCAAATATTATTCATTAGGCTCCGAGGCGAGATATTACAAACATGGGTCTCATGACCCAACTTTTCGAAACATACAAGTCAAAGCACAAGCGGAAGCTAAACATGTGCGATGCAGACAACTATAAATGAAAAAGGCTGAGAAGCGACTATCTACCGAGATCTGCCGAGGGCACAAGATCGTAGCTGAGGTAACAAGCTAAGCGTCGAAGTCAAGCGGAACTACTAGCGAGGCAGCGTCTCTCGCAAAACATAAAATAAGCAAGCGTGAGTACAATTGTACTCAGCAAGACTTATCAGAACTAACTACATATGCATCATTATCAAAGGGGGTGGTGGAGTTTGGTGCGACAAGCCAGCTTTGACTCGGTGGCTATCTGAACTACATTGCAAGTAACTCTTTTGAGGTGGCGCTACGAGTCCACATATTCACCATATCAATACACCACTATGGACCGCTCCGTCTCCCTCTGAGAGCGCCATCCATAGCACTCACGCTTATCTTGCGCATTTTAAAGTATCCACTTTCACTTGTCTATGAACTGATATAGGCAACCGAAGTCCTTCTCCGTGGACACGGCTATTGAATAGATCATATTAAACCCTGCGGGGTGTACTTCTTCACTGCGCTCTCACCACTTACGCCGTTTACGACATGTACTCGGCAACCTTCAGCGGAAGCCCAGCGTGGGTGTCGGCCACGGCCTACCTAAACACTCAAGTCCCTAGTCGGGTTTATCGCCTATTCGGGTTCCATCCATGGGGAGTCGGCGAGGTTTCCCATACAGCCCGAGCGATGTGTGCGGGGTTCCCGAGATACCAAGCAGGCTTTCGGTACACGACCCACGGTGCCTACTGCAACACAACCCACCCCTAAGGTCAGCGTTGCGTGCGGCCCCTGACATGCTACAAACACGAAACTACTTGCAACTCCGGATGAGGACAAGGGTGGTTAAGAAGCGAGAAGGTCCATTGGTTTGGGCCCAATGCGTGGTAATAAGCTGTTTCATGGATCACAAACACAGAACTCAGTTCACGAGGGCGGCTGCAATGAGACAACCCACCATGTACTCCTACATGGCCTCTCACGCTACCTTTACCAAATCGTGTTCACACACTTAGCTCACACACAATAGGACATGTTCATAACAATTCCAATTCATTCCCGATGAATCAGACCGACTCAACTCTAAGCGATAGCAGGCATGACAAACAAGCATAAATGAGTAGGCACAACATGGCTCAAACAACTCCTACTCATGCTAGTGGGTTTCATCTAATTCTTGTGGAATGACGAGGTCATGCAAAGGATCAAGGGTTCAGCTACATGAGCAAGTAACACATGAGTCGTTGTTGTCCTAATGCAGTAAAATAGAGCAGGAGGCGAGAGAGTGGGATTATATCGGAATGAACAAGGGGTTTTGCTTGCACAGCATACGAAGATAATATAGTTCTTCATCGGTGTCATCGAACTCATCGTCGGTACATCGTCTACGGAAGGGACAATTACCGGCAAACAAGAAGAACACAATCAATGCAATGCACATTCACATGAATGACATGTCATATTAAGGTACTGAATTCACCTAATGCAATAATAATCCAAGTTAGTTGAAGTGGAATTCAAACAAGGTTGAACTCCAACTCCAAATGCTATTTCATAATTTACCTAATCATGATTCATCCTATTCAGTGAGGTTAACTTGTTCAAACATGCATGATCATGGCATAAACAGATTCTTCATATTTTTCTGATCATTTTCATATATAAATTATTTCCATCCGAGTTACGGTTGAATTTATATGATTTTTAGAAGTTTAGGGTATTTTCGAAATTTCCTGAATTAAATTAAATCTAGAAACCTAGTTATTGCGTCGAGGATGACATCGAGGTGGCGTCGGCAGGTCAAAGCCAGGTCCAGGTCAAACCTGGCGTGGGACCCACTGCGTCGATGTAACGAGGCAGGGGCAGAGGTGACTAGTGGGTCGGGTCAGCGATGGCGTGGCAAAGTCAATCTTGAGGCGGGCCCCGAGATTAGTACTAATCTAACAAAGAAATTAAACTAATTAATCCGAGCCTTTGGGGCCCACATGTCAAAGAGAGGGGGGTTAATTAGTGCTAACAGGGGTGTACGTCGGCACTTGCGGAGGAAGGCGGCGGCGACCAACCCGGCGGTGGCTCGCGGAGTTGCGCTAGGAGCATGGTGAGGCCTTGAGGCACCAGGAGGGAGCCGTGCCGTGCACATCTGGGGAGACCAGCAGGAGGTCTGAGGTGGCGGTGTTCGCCCGGAAGCGAGCTGTGGCAGCGGCGGAGTTCGGGTGGGTGTGGGTTGGCACTAGAGGGCCTGAGAGGCTGGTGCTGGCTCACGGGCTCCTGGAGATGTGTTGAGCACGGTGGTGTGCTCGGCTGCGAGCTTCTAGCAGCTCCAGCCACAGCGGTGATGCGAGCCTGCGGTGGCGACCTTGATCGCGGTGGGCAACGAGCTGGAGAAGGGATCGATGGTGGGGAGAGGGGTTCGATAGAGAGCTCACGGTGGGGCGCCGGTGATCTCGGCGTGCTCGGGGGCGGCTGGTAGCGAAGAATCGGTCGTCGGCGGCCGCGAAGCGAAGCGAAGATGGCGTCGGCAGCAGCGGTTCCGAGGCGTCGGCGTCATGTGACTTCGGCGGAGAAGGGCAGAAGCGTCCTGGCGGAGAGCCATGGATCGTCGGCGGCGAGGAGAAGGGCTGTGGGCACGGCGGTGAGTGAGCTTCTACTGCTGAGTGTGTTGGCGGCTCTGGGAGAGAGGAGGCGGTGGGGAGTTGCCCGAGAGGCGGGAAAGTGGCGAGTGTCTGGGCGTCTCGAGGCGAGCAGCTGAACTCATGGCGCTGCCAGTGTGAGCGGAGGTGGAGGCTCGGGCGCGGCAGCGTCGACACGCCTCTGCCGATGGCGAGGTTGAAGACAGTGGTGCCCTGGTGGGCTGGGCTGCCTAATGGGCGGCTCTGGTAAGGCGAGGTGAGATTCTGGTGAGTTTACATTCTCTTATTGTTTTACATTTACATGTTTTTTAAAATCTTTTGCCTTTGTTTTGAATTTAAAACAATTCAAACAATGCCAAAAACTCCTCTGAATATTTTTACTCTGCTAGATGGACTTTTCAAAAGCTCATAAAATATTTCAGGGTATTTGAAATTATATTCTAATTATATGAATATAATTCAAATTCAAATAACTAATGATTTAAATTCAAAATCCCAAGGTTAATTCCTTATAAATGTTCAATATTTTGTTTGGGACGAACCCTTGCCCAAAATTATCAAACATTTAAGAAGGACATTTAGGAACAATGAATGAGATTTGGGGTTTTGCCCTTCTTTTATTTAAATTTTGAGGCTTCCAAATCTCCTCGGTTCAAGTTTCAAAATTTTAAACATGATGCAACATGAAGGCTAGCCTAGTGCATGCGGGACTAGGGATGTGAGAGGATGGTATGTAAAACATGTATAATGCTCGTAATAGAGACCACTGAACACTTGGCGTGGCTTTACGCTTCCACAGGTGTTGCATCGTGAGTTCGGCGATTCAAGTGCGGACAGGACTTCTCAAAGGCGGAGTTACGAAAGTAAGAAAAAGGAAGGAAAAGGAAAAAGAAAAAGAATGGCCTGGCGGGAGCTCTGGTGCAGTCTAGCCGCATTCTGGCGTGCCGTGGTCTTGCCCTCCTCATATGCCCATGGTATCTCGAGCATAATTATATGCAGCGTAATACTAGCCGCCAATTTAGCGAGGCGGGGTTGGGGCTGGATTACTCTGGCGTGCTTGATCGTGCGGGTGGTCTTGTTGTAGGTTACTCGGGCGGCAGCGGTGTCCGGGGCGGCTTAGTGGCGGACTCAAGAATTGCTGTGAGGCTGCTTTGTACCTCCGCGCGAGGGCCGCCGTGTGCTCCTCCGTTCGGAGAAGGCGTTGGTGTTCCATTGACCGTGATTACTACTCGAGGGCTGGCATCTTGAGCTTGAGGTATCGTAGTGCGGCACCGCATTGAACTTTACAAATCACGGTTCGTCCGGCGATGCATGATAAGCGCTGCGGAATGGGATGATGTCGAAGATTAACTCTTGGCGAGAAGTTATCCGGGATCGAACACCGCCGAGTGTAACGAGCCCGTACAACTGGCCTCTACACCCGGTATGGCGCCTTTAAAGGTTGTCTTTGTAGGTTTAATCCTTGAGGATCTATGCCCATTTGCGCCTTGTATCACGATAAAGTAGGTTCGAGGCTCTTTGCCGCCGTCCATCGAGGACTTTGGTTAGGTGAAATCCGTCGATAATTGGGTCAAGAACCAATGCAGCAAAACCGCCGTGACGGATGCTAGTGGGGTGGTCCCTTCGATCGAAGGTGATCGGACAGGAAGACCATCGGTTGAACTTCGAGCCGAATGGCTCCATCGCGTATACGTCCCTTAGTGCATGCTTCCGCTCCCTTTTGGGTATATGGGTTGTGTATATCATGTTCACTGTCCGCACTTGCGTGGGAAAACCCTTTTGTCCTCTATTGTTGGTGGCGGGGCTCTTCCTCGTCGTCGCTATGCAGCCTTGTCATTGAGCTCGGCACTTAACTTGCACCTGCTTGCTTGAACCGCAACAGTCCTGTTGGTGTGATTGGCTAGATTTTCGGGGTGCCATGTATCGCAAGCGATCGAGTATCCGGTCCAAGTTGGGCGGGCCCTGGTATTTATTTTGAATGGCTTCTTCCGCTGACGGGTTTAGAGCCTCACGAATCCGGCATTGTGGTCGTATCTTGATGTTATCGCCGTTAATGTGGTGCTTGTTCTTATTCGTAGCGACCTGCCATTGCTGTCCTTGGTATCCGAACTATCAGGATGTTTGGCCAAGTTGTTGCTTCGAGCTAGCCAGCTGTCCTCTCCCGCACAAAAGCGGGTCATGAGTGTTGTGAGGGCTGCCATGGATTTTGGCTTTTCCTGTCCGTTAGCAGATTCTGGTCAGCTCTAAGCTGTTGCTTCTTTTTCTTAAGGCTGCTTGCCGTGGCTATAAGCCTGCGTTTGAAACGCTCCTGTTCGGCGGGATCCTCAGGCACGATGAATTCATCGTCGTCGAGGCTTGCCTCATCTTGGAGGGCGCATAATTATAGTCCTCGACCTCTCTTTACTGCCGCCTTGTCGTGCGGACTTGCTCTCCTCCTCCTGCTGCTGGAGTCCTGCTTTGGAGGGTTCTCTTCAACCTTGTCCGGGTGTTATTATCTCCCTGCGGAACACGTTTTTATTGTGGCGGGATTTAGGCGGCGCCGCTGGCGTCGGCGCTTGGCTGCTTCTTGGAGGTCATCCTCCGTTGTTCCATCGCCGTTCCCATCTTTTGGGATGTCCACCATGTATATGTCATATGGCGAGGTGGCCTTCCGGTGCCACATGGTATTTGGGCCTTGGTAAATCTCCGGCAAATCATCCATACCGTCGATGTCTTGGTCGAAGTTGAGCATGTCGGTTAAATCATTGTGATGGCTACAAAGTGGGTGGTGGGTGGGCGTTGAATTTCGTCGTCCGTATCCCAACCTTCTGTCATGATCCGGCGAGGCTCTCCGGATAAAGAGAGACTTTAGCGAATTCAGAATGTCGCCAAAGGGTGAGTCTTGAAAGATGTCACCGGCCGTGAACTCCATAGCAGGCGTGTCGGATTCGATTGGCAAGGCGTGGAGGTTGGTCGGAGAGGAGTCCGGCACCACAGGTCGAGTTTTCGCAAAGGACAGGGATGGAGTTGGCTCAATCGCTGTAGAGATTATAGCTCGAGGGTGTCCAACCACTCGTCCTCGTCGGGAATCCGGCTCCGGATTAAGGGTTGGAGTGGATCTTTGATGCGGCCTCCAGGGCCTTTGTTCGGCTCTTGAGCTAGATCATGCCCATCGAGGCGGTGTGGCGGCGCTTGGCTGTGGCTCGAATCCGTCGAAGATCAAGTCTCGCGGATATCGGCCGTATAGTTCAAACTTCCAAATCTGACACGATGGCGGGGCATAGCTTCGATCTGCTCCGGATGGCCAGCGAATTAGCCCATAATGCAAAGCCGCGAATCTGAAGATCTGTCCGGGAGAAAAGTCTCACCTGGACGCGTCGTTATTGATGATCGAAGGAGCCATCGGGCCTACTCGGTGATGACAAGAGGAACTCTCAATGAAAGCACCCATGTCGATTGTCAAAACCGGCGGATCTCGGGTAGGGGTCCCGAGCTGTGCGTCTAGGCGGATGGTAACGAGGAGACAAGGGACACGATGTTTTACCCAGGTTGGGCCCTCTCGATGGAGGTAATACCCTACTCCTGCTTGATTAATATTGATGATATGGGTAGTACAGAGTAGATCTACCACGAGATCAAGGAGGCTAAACCCTAGAAGCTAGCCTATGGTATGATTGTTGTTAGTTCTCTGGACTAAAACCCTCCGGTTTATATAGACACCAGATAGGTTAGGGTTACACAGAGTCGGTTACAATGGTAGGAGATCTACATATCCGTATCGCCAAGCTTGCCTTCCATGCCAAGGAAAGTCCCATCCGGACATGGGACGAAGTCTTCAATCTTGTATCTTCATAGTCTTGGAAAACCATTTTCAGCTTTTGGAGACTTCATATCTCTCGACCCGGGCATGAGCTTGGAAAACCATTTTCAGCTCTTCGAACATCTCATATGCTCCGTGTTGCTCAAAACGCTTTTGGAGCCGGGTTCTAGGCTGTAAAGCATGCGCCTGAGCGAGGAGTAATCATCAGCACGAGACTGCCAAGCGTTCATAACGTCTTGGTTCTCTGGGATGGGAGCTTCACCTAGTGGTGCTTCTAAGACATAATCTTTCTTTGCAGCTATGAGGATAATCCTCAAATTCCGGACCCAGTCCGTATAGTTGCTGCCATCATCTTTCAGCTTGGTTTTCTCTAGGAACGCGTTTAAGTTGAGGTGGACATGAGCGTTGGCTATTTGATCTACAAGACATTTTGTAAAGATTTTAGACTAAGTTCATGAGAATTAAGTTCATCTAATCAAATTATTTAATGAACTCCCACTCAGATTAGACATCCCTCTAGTCATCTAAGTGATACATGATCACGAGTCGACTAGGCGTGTCCGATCATCACGTGAGACGGACTAGTCATCATCGATGAACATCTCCATGTTGCTCGTATCTTCCATCGACTCATGTTCGACCTTCGGTCTCTTGTGTTCGAGGCCATGTCTGTACATGCTAGGCTCAAATCAAGTTAACCTAAGTGTTTATGCGTGTGTAAATCTGTCTTACACCGTTGTATGTGAACGTTAGAATCTATCACCCGATCATCACATGGTGCTTGAAACAACGAACTTTCTGGCAGGCGCACAGTTAGGGACACTTTCTTGAAATTATTATGAGGATCATCTTATTTACTACCCGTCGTTTAAGTAAACAAGATGCAAAAACATGATAAACACCACATGCAATCAAATAGTAGTGACATGATATGGCCAATATCATATAGCTCCTTTGATCTCCATCTTGAGGCTCCATGATCATCTTCGTCACGGCATGACACCATGATCTCCATCATCATGATCTCCATCATCGTGTCTCCATGAAGTTGCTGCGCCAACTATTACTTCTACTAGTATGGCTAACGGTTTAGCAATAAAGTAAAAGTAATTACATGGCGTTAAATCATTGACATGAGGTCATACAATAATTAAGACAACTCCTATGGCTCCTGCGGTTGTCATACTCATCGACATGCAAGTCGTGATTCCTATTACAAGAACATGATCTCATACATCACATATATATCATTCATCAAAACTTTTGGCCATATCACATCACAAAGCAATTGCTGCAAAAACAAGTTAGGCGTCCTCTAATTGTTGTTGCATCTTTTACATGGCTGCAATAGGGTTCTAGCAAGAGCGTTTTCTTACCTACGTAAAAGCCTGGCGTGATTTGTCAACTTCTATTTACCCTTCATAAGGACCCTTTTCACGAATCCGCTCCAACTAAAGTGGGAGAGATAGACACCGCTAGCCACCTTATGCAACTAGTGCATGTCGGTCGGTGGAACTTTGTCTCACGTAAGCGTGCGTGTAAGGTCGGTCCGGGGCGTTTCATCCATGATACGCTGAAGCAAAATAAGACTAGTAGCGGCAAGAAATTTGACAACATCTCGCCCACAACATGTTTGTGTTCTACTCGTGCAAAGAGAACTACGCATAGACCTAGCTCATGATGCCTTTGTTGGGGAGCGTTGCAGAAAATAAAAAATTTCTATGCTTCACCAAGATCAATCTATGAGTTCATCTAGCAGCGAGAGAGAGTGCATCTACATACCCTTGTAGATCGCGGCGGAAGAGTTCAAGAAGCGGAGTTGAGAGTCGTACTCGCCGTGATCCAAATCACCGATGATACTAGTGCTGAGCGGACAGCACCTCGCGTTCAACACCGCGTCACGGTTGGGAAGGCGTCTCCTCCTTCTTGATCCGGCAAGGGAAGGAGAGGTTGATGGAGATCCAGCAACCTGACAGTAGCGGTGGTGGATGCGATGCAATCTCGGCAGGGCTTCGCCATGCGTCTGCGAAGGAGAGGGCGCCAAGAGCATGGGTGTGGCTGCCCTCCCTCCCCTCTTTATATAGGCCTCCTAGGGGCGGGCGCGCCGCCCTAGGAGATGCAATCTCCTAGGGGCGGCGGACGGGGTGGCTTGCCCCCAAGCAGTGGGCGCCACCCCTAGGTTTCCCAACCCTAGGCGCGAGGGGCAAGAGGCGCACCAGCCCACCGAGGCTGGTTCCCCTCCACTTCAGCCCATGGGGCCCACGGGATAAATGGCCCCACCAGTGGACCCAGGACCCTTAGGTGGTCGGTACAATACCAGTGACCCCGAAACTTTCCCGATGGCGAAACCTGACTTCCTATATATAATTCTTTACCTCCAGGCCATTTGAAATCCTCGTGGCGTTAGGGATCTCATCAGGGACTCGAACAACTTCGGAGTTCTGCATACTCATATCTCTACAACCCTAAGCGTCACACGAACCTTAAGTGTGTAGACCCTCGAGTTGGAAGACATGCGAGACATGGATGAGGCGCCTCTCGGTCAATAACCAACAGCGGGATCTGGATACCCATGTTGGCTCCCACATGCTCCTTGATGATTGAGGGAGTCCCGGACTAGGGGGTGTCCGGATAGCCGGACTATCGTCACGGCGAGTGGGAGTTCATTAAATAATTTGATTAGATGAACTTAATTCTCATGAACTTAGTCTAAAATCTTTACAAAATGTCTTGTAGATCAAATAGCCAGCGCTCATGTCCACCTCAACAAGCGCGTTCCTAGAAAACCAAGCTGAAAGATGATGGCAGCAACTTCTCTGATTTGGGTCCGAATTTGAGATCATCCTCATAGCTGCAAGAAAGATTATGTCTCGAAGCACCACTAGGTGAAGCTCCCATCGAAGAACCAAGGCGTTATGAACACTTGGCAGTCTCGTCTTGATGATTACTCCCTCGTTCGATGCGGCATGCTTTACGACTTAGAACCGGGGCTCCAAAAGCGTTTTGAGCAACACGGAGCATATGATATGTTGAAGAGCTGAAAATGGTTTTCAAGCTCATGCGGGTCGAGAGATATGAATTCTCCGACAAGTTCTTGATTGTAAGATGGAGGAAAATAGTTACGTCGGTGAGCACATACTCAAAATGTTTGGGTTGCACAACCGCTTGACTCAATTTGGGAGTTAATCTCCGGATGGCGGTTATTGTGAGAATCCTTGAGGCCTTCCACCGAGCTACAAGAGCTTTGTGATGAACTTCAATATGCAGGGGATGGAAAAGACCATTCTGAGGTATATTCAATGCTGAAATCAGCGGTAGAGATCAAAAGGAACATCAAGTGTTGATGGTGAATAAAACCACTAAATTCAAGAAAGGAAAGGGTAAGAAGAACTTCAAGAAGGGCGACAAAGGAGTTATCGCGCCGATAAGCGATTCGGGAAGAAGTCAAAGAATGGACCCAAGCACGAGGCTGAGTGCTTTTATTGCAAGGGAAGCGGAACCTTTGAAGCAGGCGGCCCCAAATACTTAGCGGACAAGAAGGCCGGCAACACTAAAGGTATATGATATACATGTAATTGATGTGTACCTTACGATTACTCGTAGTAGCTCACAGGTATTTGATACGGTGCCGTTGCTCATATTTGTAACAAAGAGGAGCTGCGGAATAGCGGAGGCTGGCGAAGGGCGAGGTGACGATCGGCGTCGGGAATGGTTCAAGGTCGATGTGATGCGCCGTTGTACGCTACCTCTACATTTACCTCGAGATTAGTTTTAAACCTCAATAATTGTTATTTAGTGCCAGCTTTGAGCATGAACATTGTATTTGGATCTCGTTTAATCTGAGATGGCTACTCAATTAAATTCGAGGATAATGGTTGTTCTATTTATATGAGAGATATGTTTTATGGTCATGCCCCAATGGTCAATGGTTTATTCTTAATGAATCTTGAGCGTGATGTTACACATATTCATAGTGTGAATACCAAAAGGCGTAAAGTTGATAACGATAGTCCCACATACTTGTGTACTTGCCTTGGTCACATTGGTGTCAAGCGCATGAAGAAGCTCCATCTGATGGACTTTTAGAGTCTCTCGATTATGAATCATTTGATACATGCGAACCATGCCTCATGGGCAAAATGACCAAGACTCCGTTCTCGGAACAATGGGCGAGCAACCAACTTATTGGAAATCATACATCTTGATGTATGCGGTCCAATGGCGTTGAGGCTCATGGAGGATATCATTATGTTCTCACTCTCCTTGTGACTTGAGTAGATATGGGTATGTCTACTTGATGAAACACAAGTCTGAGACCTTTGAAAAGTTCAAGGAATTTCAGAGTGAGGTAGAGAATCAACGTGACCGAAAAATAAAGTTCTTATGATCAGATCGTGGAGGAGAATATTTAAGTCATGAATTTGGTACGCACTTAAGGAAATGTGGAATCGTTTCACAACTCACGCCGCCTGGAACACCTCAGCGTAATGGTGTGTCTAAACGTCGTAATCACACTTTATTGGATATGGTGCGGTCTATGATGTCTCTTACCGATTTACCGCTATCATTTTGGGGATACGCTCTAGAGACAGCTATATTCACTTCAAATAGGGCACCGTCTAAATCCGTTGAGACGACACCGTATGAATTGTGGTTTGGGAAGAAACCTAAGGTATCGTTTCAAAAGTTTGGGGATCGATGCTTATGTCAAAAACTTCATCTGAAAAGCTTCGAACCCAAGTCGGAAAAATCGTCTTCATAGGATACCCTAAAGAAACCATTGGGTATACCTTCTACCTCGAGATCCGAAGGCAAGATCTTTGTTGCTAGAGCGGGTCCTTTACGGAGAAAGAGTTTCTCTCGAGAAGTAAGTGGGAGAAAGTGGAACTTGATGAAGTACTACCTCTTGAACCGGTGATTAGCGCAGCTCGGGAAGATGTTCTGTGGTGCGGTACCAATGAAGAGGAAGTTAATGATGATGATCAAGGTACTTGGATCAAGTTACTACTGAACCCGTGAGGTCCACGAGGACACGTTCCACACAGTGGTATGGCAACCCTGTCCAAAATCATGTTGTTGAACAACGGTGAACCTTCAAACTATGAAGAAGCGATGGCGGGCCCATATTCCAACAAATGGCTTGAAGCCATGCAATCCGAGATAGGATCCATGTATGAAAGCGAAGTATGGACTTTGGCAGACTTGCCCGATGATCGGTGGCGCTAGAAAACAAATGGAT
>JAHIAM010000987.1:0-21909 GCA_021605205.1 Aegilops longissima
TGAGTTAGAAAAATTATTTTTGGATGATTCTTTTTGTCCCAACTTTATTTTGGCATTGCCAAACCATAAAAATTAACTTGGGTATTTTAGGATTAATAAATAAATAGTTTTAAGCAGAATCTTATTAATCCCAATTAATTAACTAGCTCTTGTTTTCCTATTAATTTAATTAGTAAATAAATTTATTTTATCATGTGATTGATTATTCTAGGGTAGTTTTTGTCACTTTATAGGATGAACTTTTATTTATAATTAATAAAAGTTTTATTTTATTTTTCTTAATAGAAATTGGATTAGGCCTAATAGGAGTTTCATAATAGATTTTAAATTAATTCTTTTTGCTCCTAGTTGCTTAGTGAATTCTTTTACATTAAGTTAACCTAAAACCATGATTAGGTTATGTTAAAAAATTTTGTTATATAAAACTATTCTAGCTATTGTTTGAAGTAGGAAAAACTTTGAATTGGTTTTCTTTGAGTTTTCCCTTGGATTTTGATTTGGTTGTTTTGGTGTGTTATGTTACTTTTGTTATGCTATTGTGTTATGTGATCCTATGCTATATGCTTATTGTGATCATTGTTTGTCTCGGTAGAGTTTACGGAGTCTGAAGCTTGCTACTCTGAATCTTTAGCTTACGAGGATCATCATGGCAAAGGCAAGTTTTGATCATGTTATTTCTATACCTATGTTTTTGTGCATTAGAATTGTCACCACACCCACCATGCATGCAGTAGTTGAAATTTTGAAGTTATTAATCTTGAGTAGTATCATGTGGTAGGATGAACCAATCCTTGTTACCATGACCCGGGGCGAAGTAGTTTACTTTGCTATGCTAAGTAGGCGGGTTTTGGTTGAGTGAAATTCATAAGCAAGATGTGAGAGTCAATGATGATGACAACCCCGAACTACAATGATCAAGATGGACTTGAAATTCACTCTTTGGGTGGAGGACGGTTGTGGGCACCACAGAGAACCCAGTGGTTGGCGGGATGCATGGAAGTGCCATGACATCTTCGGAGCTTCACCCAGCCACGAAGAGCGGATGGATGCCCCATGACGGAGCTTACACTGTGCAGCCGCAAGCCATTATGGGCTCTGGCTGGGTTAACCTTAGTAGTAATGGCTTGGGCGGTACTACGAGATGTAGAAGAACGGTAGGATTGGATGGGTACGGCGTTAGCAGAAGAACTCTTTGGAAGACCTGTTTCATTCGTCCGTCTTCAAACACCATGAAGTCCGAAGACTTAAAAGGAGGAATGATTCTTGCGGAGAAAGTCGCAACCCTCTGCGAGTTAAAGATCTAATCGATTAGCCGTGTCCCGATTACGGACAATTTGAGCCTCTGGAACTTGGAAGTATTGGAATCTCAACACTAAAACTAATGAATTAATTTGAGGGTTTATGACTTAATAATTTGGGAATGAGATATTGGTTGGCGGAACCATCTCAATAACTACCAATAATTGTAGTAATTTGCAAGCAAGTCCACTATAGTAGGAAAAATTTGCTTTTAAAATGATGAAACTTAGAGCTCCACAGACAAAATGCATATAGTGATAGTAACTTTATTATTGTTATTCTTCATGACTTGCCAGCTTATTCAAAAGCTGACCTACATGGCTGCAACGTCTTATGTTGCGGTATATTCGATCGAGGGTGAGGCTACGCTCAGCTTGGCGATTGCCCTTTGAGTCGGATGGACTCGCTTTACTTCTCGCTTCCGCAGCATTAGTAGTTTATTTCTCATGAGTTGGCCTTGAGCGAATTTATTCCTTGTAATAAAGACTCTATATGAGAATCGTGTAATAATATTCAGGTGTGATTGAACTTTGATTACTTTATCGATGTCTTGTGAGTACCGGCATGATCTTGGGATGAATGCGAACCGGAGATTTGACGATTTTGGGTCAGGTCGCTCTGAAGATGGTATCGAGCACTGCTGGCCGTGAGATCGTAACCCCTAGGATCGGAAAGCCATAGGAAGAGACCATTTACTTTTATCCTTATCATTCCGTAATTCTCCCTGTTCATTTCTAACTCCTCTCGATTTTCAACATTCTAGATGGCGTCGAGTTCACCCGGTTTTGCTACGGAGTTTTGCCGGCCCGATGAGGCGATGCCCTTGGCGAAGCTGGTCGAGATGGTGAAGAAGCTGAAGATCGCTCTACCCTCGATCACCGGAAGCCAACCAATGCACTTCCAGCGGACACCGCTCTGAGATTGAAGTGCATATCCGGGGAGAACCCGGAGGACACACGGAGCCTATTGACTTTGAGTTCACGAGTTCAAGCTGGATCATCGGAAGGGACGTGGCGATCTATCGAGCACTTGGACATCTCGAGAATCTGAGGGCGAGCTCGATCCTCGGACCTCGCCATGGTTTCCGCGGGGCAAGGAATGGAGATATCATCCGTGCCGTTGATGGCGACTCACTCTCTCTTACATCCGGGACTTGGAGTGTCTTCTCGGAAGCGGAGATTCAGACTTCGCCGTAACTTCGAAGACACAGGAAGCTTTTGTTCCGTGAGCTGGGCTGGAGGAGAAAAGGCAGCTTGAGACTTCCTTAACCATGAGGAAGAAGTCGCGGACTTCATGGAGACGATCGGCGACACTGAAGATGAAGCTTGCGCGATAGAGGAAAAGATGGACTTGGGAGAGGACCTTTTTCCGAGTGGAGATGAAGGACCCTCGTGAGTAATGATCAGGATTATGAAGGAGTTCCTCGAAGGAAGTCACAAGAGGGCGCCACAACTGGAGAGGCCTTAAGGATTATTGATGAAGACTTTTGATGCGACCACCATGTTATTTTACTTTTAATCGATCAGTTAGGCGATATATTCGATTAGTCATGAGCTTTTGTAATCGAGTTTGAACCATGTTTGAGTGGAATGAATAAATGATTGGTGTGTTTATGTTTGTGCATTCATATGGGTAGTGTTATTTCTCATAGACCATTGTTCTATTCTAATTTTCTCATCCACTCCAAAACACGGATGCCTCAGGGCGTGACCTTTGGTTTTCCGCGGAGCTCACCCAGTGCTGCCAACGGCGAGAATGCCCTCATGCAGCTACTCATCGAATCAAAACAACAACACCAACAATCCACATACCACCCACATGGACAACTTGACTCGATTCACGAGGTTGAATCCATGATGTTCTCTAGTAGCCTTGAGCGATTGTGGTGATGATTGGCTCCATAAAGTCGGAAGAGAGCTAATCACTTTGTTGGATGCCTTGATCTTTGAGAAGGTGCGCTTTGCGGCGCATCAACGATGGACCTGCAGCTTCTTGGTGGGAGAACTACACGCCACTTATCCCATTGGTGCCATCACATGGGATCAATTCAGACGAGCCTTCCGCACCGCTCATGTCTCAGTGGAGCCATGAGTGCGAAGCGTGAGTTCCGCAACTTGCGCCCGGAGGAACCGTCTTGTGGCGATGCGTGGATGAATCAACAAGCTATTTCGCTATGCCCCGGATGATGTGGCCCAGATGCATAAGCAGGAGAAGTTCCTTGAGGGACTCAATGATGAGCTGAGTATGCAGCTTATTGTGGCTACCTTCAACAACTACCGAGGAGCTGGTAGACAAGGCCACCATACTTGAAGGCAGCAGCAGCGGATAAAAGCCATGGCGGAAGTACAGCCAAGGAAGCACAACTCGGGAGCTCGGTGAAGCCCGTTATACCATACTCGGGAGGCACACCATCATAACCATGGAGGTCATAACCATGGAGGAAATGGGAACAACCGCCGCAGGACAACAAGTCGAGGCCATGGCAATGGCAATGGAAATGGTAATGGCAATCAGCACGTTCTGCCCGGCTCCGAAGGATCTGAGCCACATCACACGCTTCAAGTGCGGAAGGCAGGGCACTATGCCACCGACTGCCGGAGGCCAAGCGGAGGAATGGAAAGCGGCAATGGAGGCTCGGCGAAGAAGCCCAATCCGTTCCCTCGTGCTCGGGTGAACCACATCGGCGTGGAGGGCGTCTATGATCAGCCGGAACCTTGTGGTTGGTAAGTTTTATTGAATTCACGTTCAGTTTTGGTTCTCTTTGATTACGGTGCAATGCATTCATTCATATCAAGGGTAGTTGTGGAAAAATGCAGGTTGCCCACTAAAACCCTTAGAAGCCCCCTTAGCGTCGATTCGAGGAGGAGAAATGATGGCGGGCTTAGGTGTCATGCAACCCTCAACATCGGGAACCATAAATTTCCCATGAGACCTCATAGTGTTGGAAACCCGGACCTTGGATGTAATCCTAGGCATGGATTGGTTGACAAAGTTTGAAGGAACATAGGCTGTGCCCATAAGTCTATTCTTCTCACCACCGGGAGCGAAGAGGATCAAGTATGTAGCGAGCACGGCCGGATGAAGAATCAGGTGCATTCCCTCACGGGAGTTGTTCGGGAGGAAGTGCCGGTGGTGCAAGATTTTCCGATGTGTTTCGGAGAATTACAGAATGCCACGGACGGGGACATTGAATTTCTGATCGAGTTATTGCGGCACAGCCCCAATATCCAAGAGACCTTATCGGATGCCACCAAATGAGTTGAAAGAGATCAAGGATCAAATTAATGAGTTATTGGAGAAAGGATATATTAGCCAAGCTCATCACCTTGGGGAGCCCAGTTCTTTTGGTAGAGAAGAAGGATGGAAGCTTGAGGATGGTTGTGGATTATCGTGCGTTGAGCGAGTAACCATCAAGAACAAGTACCCTCTGCCGATGATTAATGATCTGTTTGATCAGCTAGTTGGAGCCAAGGTATTCTCTAAGATCGATCTTGATCGAGGGTATCATCGATTGAAGATCCGTGAAAAGGATATACCCAAAACAGCATTCACTACCGGTATGGTTTATATGAGTATACCGTCATGTCATTTGGATTGACTAATGCTCCTGCATACTTCATGAATTTGATGAACAAGGTGTTTATGGAATATCTGGACAAGTTTGTCGTGGTGTTCATCGATGATATATTGATTTTCTCCAAAAGCGAGGAAGAGCATAAGGAACATTTGCGTCTAGTTACGGAGAAACTTGAGAACATCGGTTGTATGCCAAGTTCAGCAAATGTGAATTTTGGCTGAAGGAAGTTGGATTCCTCGGACATGTTATTTCGGGAGAAGGAATAGCAGTTGATCCGCCAAGGTTGAATCGATCACCGATTGGCGATCACCCACCTCGATCAAGAGATCCGCAGTTTTCTCGGACTCGCGAGGATATTATCGGAGGTTCATTGAGAACTTCTCGAAGATTGCCAAACCCATGGTGGCTGTTGAAGAAGGAAGCCAAGTATGTTTGGACGAGGAATGTGAAGCCATTTTCAGGAATTGAAGAAAGCGGTTGGTCACAGCCCGATGTTGATTTTGCGGACATACACAAGGAATACCAGGTCTATTGTGCGCTTCTCGTCAAGGACTCGGAGGAGTACTCATGCAGGAAGGAAAAGTTGTAGCTTATGCCTCCAGGACAGCTCGACCTCATGAGATGAATTATGCCACGCATGATTTGGAGTTAGCAGTAAGTAGTGCATGCACTCAAGACATGGAGACATTTCCTCGCCGAAACCGTTGTGATGTTTACGAGATCACAAGAGCTTGAAGTATATTTTCACCTGAAGAATTGAACCTCGGCAGGAGGAGATGGCTAGAGTTGATAAAGGACTATGACATGAGATTGCATTACCACCCGGTAAGGCTAATGTTGTAGCCGATGCTTTGAGCCGTAAGAGTTATGTGAATACTCTTACGGCGGGAGGATTACCCGGGGAGTTAGTCGATGACCTCGAGATCTCCGGCGGAGATAGTTCAAGAGGATATGTTGCAACTCTGGAAGTTCAGTCCACTTTGGCGAAAGGATTCGTGAAGCCAGAAGTCGGACAAGGAAATTGATGAGATAAAGCAAAAGATGGATGAAGGAAAAGCTAAAGGGTTTCGTAAGGATGAACGGAACTATATGGTTCGAGGATCGTATTTATGTGCCCAATGATCCCGAACTCGGGAAGCTAATTCTTGAGGCTCATGATTCACCGTACTCGATTCACCCGGCAACACCAAGATGTACACTGGATTTGAAGGAAAGTTTACGGTGGGCGGTATGAAGAAGGATATTGCGAGATGCGTGGCGATGTCGATGTTTGTCAGCGTGTAAAGGCGAACATCGAAGCCGAGAGGTTACTTCAACCTTTGCGATTCCGATTGGAAATGGGAGAAACTTGGTATGGATTTCATCACAGGATTACCCAGGACCCGTTGGTTATGATTCCATCTGGGTAGTGGTTGATCGTTTGACCAAGGTAGCTCACTTCATTCCGTGAAGACTACCTATACCAGTGCTAAGTTGGCCAAGATATACATGACCAGGATCGTATATGCGCATGGAGTTAGAGAAAATCGTGTCGGATAGAGGAGCGATTTACCTCAAAGTTTTGGAAGCGATTGCATGAAACTTTGGAGTGCAGGCTGGAATTGATGCAGCTTTTCATCCGATGACGGATGGAGCGGACCGAGAGAGTCAATCAGATTACGGAGGACATGTTGAGAACTTGTGTGCTAGACTATGGGTCTAGCTGGGATGATAATTTGCCATCGCGAGTTCTCATACAACAACAGTTATCAATCGGTTTGAAGATGGCCCTTTCAAAGCTCTATCACGGAAGGAGGTGCGAGAACACCATTCTTTGTGGGATAGTGTTGGAGATCGATCACTTTTCGGTTCCGATCTTATCAAGTTCGAAGAAAGTCAAGCTGATTCGAGACAGGCTCAAGATAGCCGATCGAGACGGAAGAGTTATCTTAAGCGATGGCGCAAGGAAGTGACTTACGAAGTGGGAGATCGAGCATACTTCGTGTGTCTCCACTTCGTGGAATCAAGAGGTTTGGTGTCAAGGAAAGTTAGCACCCGATTCATTGGCCCTACAAAATCCTCGAGCGTCGTGGAAGGTTGCTTACAAGTTGGAATTGCGGAAGGATTGTCGGGAGTTCATGATGTCTTCCATGTTTCTCAGTTGAAGAAGTGTCATGCCGACATGGCGATGTTCCGTTGAGAATCTGATGCCCCTAGAGGCCATACAGCAGCGGTGATCGACTTACAAGGAGAAACCCGTCCAATTCTCGAGACTGCGAGCGAGTCACCCAGACAAGGTCATCAAGTTTTGCAAGGTGTTGTGGAGTCACCACACGAGGAAGAAGCCACACAGGGGCCTGAAGAAGACCTTCTTGAGACCACCCACCTATTGCTAGCCAACCCGAATCTCGAGGGCGAGATTCATCTTAAAGTGGGTAGGTTTGTAACATCCCAAATTTCCTATTTGGAATGTTTTACAATTATAGTTAAGCATCCTATGCATCTGTTTGAATTTGAATGCCATTTGAAGTTTGAGAGAATTTTGAGTTTTGAATTTGAATTTCAAACTTTGGCAAGTGGGAATCATTTCAAAAACTATGCACGATAAATACTTGATCAAAAGTATGAGAGGAGTAAACATGACACTCCAAAAATATCGAGGAGAAAACATTGCCAAAAGTTTTGGATTCAAATCTGAATTTTATTTGAATTTGAAAAAATGGATTTTATAAAGTTTGGATTTTGCCTTTGGAAAAATGTTCAAATGAAAGGAATATTCCTGATCATTTTGGTATATATATACCCTATATAAAATATTTATATTTTATAAGTTATACTCTGTTTTGTTTTTTTTAATAAATTCAAAAAAAACCCCCAGGCACCGGCCAGGCCGTTGACCCGGCCAGTTGAAAACCCCACCGGCTGGCCCAGCCGGCTGACCCACACAGCCGTAGCAAGCCCAGCCTCCTCCTCACTCGCTTGAAAAACCCTTGGCGTCGGTCGCGCGCGCCGCACCTCCTCTCTCTCTGGCAGTGCCCACCCCTTCTTCAACCCGCCCCCACGCCCGTGCGCCGCCATGATCGCGGATCGAGGATCCGGGATCCCGATCCTGATCGCCCCGAAGCATGGCCGAGGCCCCAGCCTATTTAAGCGGACCTCCGCACCCATTCCCCCTAGCACCTCGCGGACTCCCTCCTCTCTCGCTCGAGCTCACCGGAGACCAGGCCGCCGCCGCCGCCATTGTAAATCGCCGTCGCCGCCCTAACCACCCCGAGCCCCCATCGAGCTCACAAACCCCTCCCGACCTCGTCCGCTTTGCGGCAGCTACTCCCGACCTCCCGACGGCCGGAGCCCTCGCCGCACTAAATCGCCTCGCCGGCCGCCCGCCCTTGTCCGGTCGAAGAATCACAGGAGACTCCTCCCGTCCGATCGTGATGAGCTGGCGTGGATTAGATCGCCCCAGAAAGTATCTCTTTAAAATAAACCGGACCGGCCGGTTTAGTTCAGATTTATTTTCATTAGGTTTATTTTTATTAGCCCAGCCCGTTTTAGTTTAACCCTAGGCCCGTTTAGGTTATTTGGCCTTACGGTCGTAGTTTAGGCCCATTAGGTTTTTTTTCTTTTTTTTCATTTTCTGTTTTAACAGAATAGTTTCTATTTTGAAAAATTCATATCTTTTATTCTGTTTATTATTTTTAGATGATTCTTTTTTGTTGGTTTGAAAATTTTCTAAAGTTTCTGTAGAATATATATTTAGCTATGTTAAAATTAATTAAAATTGCTTTAATTTAGTTTTAGTCAGAATAGTAAATCTGCTATAACTTGAGTTAGAAAAAAATTTTGGATGATTCTTTTTGTCCCAACTTTATTTTGGCATTGCCAAACCATAAAAATTAACTTGGGTATTTTAGGATTAATAAATAAATAGTTTTAAGCAGAATCTTATTAATCCCAATTAATTAACTAGCTCTGTTTTCCTATTAATTTAATTAGTAAATAAATTTATTTTATCATGTGATTGATTATTCTAGGGTAGTTTCTGTCACTTTATAGGATGAACTTTTATTTATAATTAATTTATTTTATTTTCTTAATAGAAATTGGATTAGGCCTAATAGGAGTTTCATAATAGATTTTAAATTAATTCTTTTTGCTCCTAGTTGCTTAGTGAATTCTTTTACTGTTAAGTTAACCTAAAACCATGATTAGGTTATGTTAAGAAATTTTTGTTATATAAAAACTATTCTAGTTATTGTTTGAAGTAGGAAAAACTTTGAATTGGTTTTCTTTGAGTTTTCCTTGGATTTTGATTTGGTTGTTTTGGTGTGTTATGTTACTTTTGTTATGCCATTGTGTTATGTGATCCTATGCTATATGCTTATTGTGATCATTGTTTGTCTCGGTAGAGTTTAGAGTCTGAAGCTTGCTACTCTGAATCTTTAGCTTCGAGGATCATCGGCAAAGGCAAGTTTTGATCATGTTATTTTCTATACCTATGTTTTTGTGCATTAGAATTGTCACCACCCACCATGCATGCAGTAGTTGAAATTTTGAAGTTATTAATCTTGAGTAGTATCATGTGGTAGGATGAACCAATCCCTTGTTACCATGACCCGGGGCATAGTAGTTTACTTTGCTATGCTCGTAGGCGGGTTTTGGTTGAGTGAAATTCATAAGCAAGATGTGAGAGTCAATGATGATGACAACCCCATGAACTACAATGATCAAGATGGACTTGAAATTCACTCTTGGGTGGAGGGGCGGTTGCGGGCACCTGGAGAACCCAGTGGTTGGCGGGATGCATGGAGAAGTGCCATGACATCTTGCGGAGCTTCACCCAGCCACGAAGAGGGATGGATGCCCCATGACCGGAAGCTTACGTGCAGCCGCAAGCCATTATGGGCTCTGGCTGGGTTAACCTTAGTAGTGGCGCTGGCTGGGCGGTACTACGAGATGTAGAAGCGGTAGGATTGGATGGGTACGGCGTAGCAGAAGAACTCTTTGGAAGACCTGTTTCATTCGTCCGTCTTCAAACACCATGAAGTCGCGAAGACTTAAAGGAGGAATGATTCTTGCGGGGAAAGTCGCAAACCTCTGCGAGTTAAAGATCTAATCGATTAGCCGTGTCCCGATTCTGGACAATTTGAGCCTCTGGAACTTGGAAGTATTGAAATCTCAACACTAAAACTAATGAATTAATTTGAGGGTTTATGACTTAATAATTTGGGAATGAGATATTGGTTGGCGGAACCATCTCAATAACTACCAACAATTGTAGTAATTTTGCAAGCAAGTCCTTTGTAGTAGGAAAAATTTGCTTTTAGCAAAATGATGAAACTTAGAGCTCCAGCCCAAATGCATATAGTGATAGTAACTTTATTATTGTATTCTTCATGACTTGCCAGCTTATTCAAAAGCTGACCTACATGGGCAAGCGTCTTATGTTGCGGAGGTATATTCGATCGGGAGTGAGGCTCGCTCGCGCTTGGCGATTGCCCTTTGAGTCGGATGGACTCGCTTTACTTGACCTTCCGCGGCATTAGTAGTTTATTTCTCATGAGTTGGCCTTGAGCGAATTTATTCCTTGTAATAAAGACTCTATATGAGAATCGTGTAATAATATTCAGGTGTGATTGAACTTTGATTACTTTATCGATGTCTTGTGAGTACCGGCATGATCTTGGGATGAATGCAGAACACGAGAGATTTGACGATTTTGGGTCAGGTCGCTCTGAGAGATAGTATCGAGCTTACGCTGACCGTGAGATCGTAACCCCTAGGATCGGAAAGCCATAGGAAGAGACCATTTACTTTTATCCTTATCATTCCGTAATTCTCCTTGTTCATTTCTAACTCCTTCGATTTTCAACATTCTAGATGGCGTCGAGTTCACCCAGTTTGCTACGAGTTTTGCCGGCCCGATGAGGCGATGCCCTTGGCGAAGCTGGTCGAGATGGTGAAGAAGCTGAAGATCGCTCTACCCTCGATCACCGGAAGCCAACCAATGCACTTAAGCGGACACCGCTTCTGAGATTGAAGTGCATATCCGGGGAGAACCGGAGGACACTGAACCTATTGACTTTGAGTTCACGAGTTCAAGCTGGATCATCGGAAGGGACGTGGCGATCTATCGAGCACTTGGACATCTCGAGAGAATCTGAGGGCGAGCTCGATCCCTCGGACCTCGCCATGGTTTCCACAGGGCAAGGAATGGAGATATCATCCGTACCGTTGATGGCGACTCCTCTCTCTTACATCCGGGACTTGGAGTGTCTTCTCGGAAGCGGGAGATTCAGACTCGCCGTAACTTCGAAGACACACGGAAGCTTTTGTTCCATGAGCTGGGCCTGGAGGAGAAGGCAGCATGGAACTTCCTTAATCATGAGGAAGAAGTCGCGGACTTCATGGAGCGATCGACGACACGAAGATGAAGCTTGCGCGATAGAGGAAAAGATGGACTTGGGGGGACCTTTTCAGAGTGGAGATGAAGGACCCCTCGTGAGTAATGATCAGGACTATGAAGGGAGTTCCACTAAAGGAAGCCACAAGGGGCGCCACAACGAGAGGGGCGCAAGGATTATTGATGAAGACTTTTAGTCGACCACCATGTTATTTTACTTTACTTTTTCGATCGAGTTAGGCGATATATTCGATTAGTCATGAGCTTTTG
Source organism: Aegilops longissima (assembly GCA_021605205.1). Taxonomy (NCBI): domain Eukaryota; kingdom Viridiplantae; phylum Streptophyta; class Magnoliopsida; order Poales; family Poaceae; genus Aegilops; species Aegilops longissima. The sequence goes on from JAHIAM010000987.1 coordinate 11,526, forward strand.
TAATCGAGTTTGAACCATGTTTGAGTGGAATGAATAAATGATTGGTGTGTTTATGTTTGTGCATTCATATGGGTAGTGTTATTCCTCATAGACCATTGTTCTATTCTAATTTTCTCATCCACTCCAAAACACGGATGCCTCAGAGGCGTGACCTTTGGTTTTCCGCAGGAGCTCACCCATTGCTCCAACAGCGAGAATGCCTTATGCAGCTCCTCATCCGAGAATCAACAACAACACCAACAATCCACGCCACCACCTGTGGACAACTTGACTCGATTCACGAGGTTGAATCCGCGGTGTTCTCTAGTAGCCTTGGCGATTGTGGCTGATGATTGGCTCCATAAAAGTCGGAAGAGCTAATCACTTGTTGGATGCGATTGATGTTGAGAGGTGCGCTTTGCGGTACATCAACTTGATGGACCTGCAGCTTCTTGGTGGGAGAACTACGCCACTTATCCCATTGGTGCCATCACATGGGATCAATTCAAGGAGCCTTCCGCGCGCTCATGTCTCATTTGGAGCCATGAAGTGCGAAAGCGTGAGTTCCGCAACTTCGCGCCGAGGAAGCCGTCTTGTGGCACAGATCGTGGATGAATTCAACAAGCTAGCTCGCTATGCCGGATGATGTGGCCACGAGATGCATAATGCCAGGAGAAGTTCCTGAGGGACTCAATGATGAGCTGAGCATGCAGCTTATTGTGGCTACCTTCAACAACTACCGGAGGCTGGTAGACAAGGCCACCATACTTGAAAAGCAGCAGCGGATAGAAAGCCATGGCGGAAAGTACAGCCAGAGGGAAGCACAACTCGGGAGCTCGTGAAGCCCGTTATACCATACTCGGGAGGCACACCATCATAACCATGGAGGTCATAACCATGGAGGAAATGGGAACAACGCAGCCAGGACAACAAGTCGAGGCCATGGCAATGGCAATGGAAATGGTAATGGCAATCAGCATCGTTCTGCCCGCTCCGAAGGATCTGAGCCACATCACACCTTCAAGTGCGGAAGGCAGGGCACTATGCCACCGACTGCGCGGAGGCCAAGCGGAGGAATGGAAAGCGGCAATGGAGGCTCGTGAAGAAGCCCAATCCGTTCCCTCGTGCTCGGGTGAACCACATCGGCGTGGAGGGCGTCTATGATCAGCCGGAACTTTGTGGTTGGTAAGTTTTATTGAATTCACGTTCAGTTTTGGTACTCTTTGATTACGGTGCAGCGCATTCATTCATATCAAGGGTAGTTGTGGAAAAATGCAGGTTGCCCACTAAAACCCTTAGAAGCCCCTTCAGCGTCGATTCGCGGGAGGAGAAATGATGGCAGGCTTAGGCTGTCATGCAACCCTCAACATCGGGAACCATAAATTTCCCTTGAGACCTCATAGTGTTGAAACCCGGACCTTGGATGTAATCCTAGGCATGGATTAGTTGACAAAGTTTGAAGGAACATAGGCGTGCCCGCCAAGTCTATTACACTCACCACCGGGCAGAGAAGAGGATCAAGTATGTAGCGAGCACAGACGGATGAAGAATCAGGTGCATTCCCTCACGGGAGTTGTTCGGAGGAAGTGCCCGATGGTGCAAGATTTTCGATGTGTTTCGGAGGAATTACGAAGAATGCCACGGACGAGGACATTGAATTTCTGATCGAGTTATTGCGGCACATCCCCAATATCCAAGAGACCCTATCGGATGCCACAGAATGAGTTGAAAGAGATCAAGGATCAAATTAATGAGTTATTGGAGAAAGGATATATTGACCAAGCTCATCACCTTGAGGAGCCCAGTTCTTTTGGTAGAGAAGAAGGATGGAAGCTTGAGGATGGTTGTGGATTATCGATGCGTTGAGCAGAAGTAACCATCAAGAACAAGTACCCTCTGCCGATGATTAATGATCATGTTTGATCAGCTAGTTGGAGCCAAGGTATTCTCTAAGATCGATCTTGATCGAGGTATCATCGATTGAAGATCCGTGAAAAGGATATACCCAAAACAGCATTCACTACGGTATGGTTTATATGAGTATACCGTCATGTCATTTGGATTGACTAATGCTCCTGCATACTTCATGAATTTGATGAACAAGGTGTTCATGGAATATCTGGACAAGTTTGTCGTGGTGTTCATCGATGATATATTGATTTTCTCCAAGGCGAGGAAGAGCATAAGGAACATTTGCGTCTAGTTACGGAGAAACTTGAGCATCGAGTTGTATGCCAAGTTCAGCAAATGTGAATTTTGGCTGAAGGAAGTTGGATTCCTCGGACATGTTATTTCAGGAGAAGGAATAGCGGTTGATCCGCCAAGGTTGAATCGAGTCACCGATTGGCGATCACCCACCTCGATCAAGGAGATCCGCATGATTTCTCGGACTCGCGAGGATATTATCGGAGGTTCATTGAGAACTTCTCGAAGATTGCCAAGCCCATGGTGAGCTGTTGAAGAAGGAAGCCAAGTATGTTTGGACGAGAATGTGAAGCGGTTTCAGGAATTGAAGAAGCGGTTGGTCACAGCCCGATGTTGATTTTGCGGACATACACAAGGAATACCAGGGTTTATTGTGGCGCTTCTCGTCAAGGACTGGGAGGAGTACTAATGCAGGAAGGAAAAGTTGTAGCTTATGCCTCCGGACAGCTCACGACCTCATGAGATGAATTATGCCACGCATGATTTGGAGTTAGCGACCGTAGTGCATGCACTCAAGACACAGAGACATTTCCTCATCGGAAACCGTTGTGATGTTTACGAGATCACAAGAGCTTGAAGTATATTTTCCGCGAAGGAATTGAACCTCGAGCGGAGGAGATGGCTAGAGTTGATAAAGGACTATGACATGAGATTGCATTACCACCCGGTAAGGCTAATGTTGTAGCCGATGCTTTGAGCCGTAAGAGTTATGTGAATACTCTTACGGATGGAGGATTACCCAGGAGTTAGTCGATGACCTCGAGAGATCTCCGGTGGAGATAGTTCAAGAGGATATGTTGCAACTCTGGAAGTTCAGTCCACTTTGACGAAAGGATTCGTGAAGCCCGGAAGTCGGACAAGGAAATTGATGAGATAAAGCAAAAGATGGATGAAGGAAAAGCTAAAGGGTTTCGTGAGGATGAACACGGAACTATATGGTTCGAGGATCGTATTTATGTGCCCAATGATCCCGAACTTAGGAAGCTAATTCTTCAGGAGGCTCATGATTCACCGTACTCGATTCACCCGGCAACACCAAGATGTACCTGGATTTGAAGGAAAGTTTACGGTGGCAGGTATGAAGAAGGATATTGCGAGATGCGTAGCGTATCGATGTTTGTCAGCGTGTAAAGGAAGAACATCGAAGCCAGCGAGGTTACTTCAACCTTTGCGATTCCGATTGGAAATGGGAGAAACTTGGAATGGATTTCATCACGGATTACCGGGACCCGTTCGGTTATGATTCTATCTGGGTAGTGGTTGATCGTTTGACCAAGGTAGCTCACTTCATTCCGTGAAGACTACCTATACCAGTGCTAAGTTGGCCAAGATATACATGACCAGGATCGTATATGCGCATGGAGTTCGAGGAAAATCATGTTAGATAGAGCGCGGTTTACCTCAAAGTTTTGGGCGAGTTGCATGAAACTTTGGAGTGCGAGGCTGGAATTGATACAGCTTTTCATCCATGAACGAGATGGACAGACCGAGAGAGTCAACCAGATTACGGAGGACATGTTGAGAACTTGTGTGCTAGACTATGGGTCTAGCTGGGATGATAATTTGCCATGCGAGTTCTCATACAACAACAGTTATCAATCCGGTTTGAAGATGGCCCTTCGAAGCTCTATCAGGAAGGAGGTGCGAGAACACCATTGCTGTGGGATAGTGTTGGAGATCGATCACTTTTCGGTTCCGATCTTATCGAAGATTCGAAGAGAGTCAAGCTGATTCGAGACAGGCTCAAGATAGCACGAGTCGAGACGAAGAGTTATACCGAAACGATGGCGCAAGGAAGTGACTTACGAAGTGGGAGACCGAGCATATCTTCGTGTGTCTCCACTTCGTGGAATCAAGAGGTTTGGTGTCAAGGAAAGTTAGCACCCGATTCATTGGCCCTACAAAATCCTCGAGCGTCGTGGAGAAGTTGCTTACAAGTTGGAATTGCGGAAGGATTGTCCGGAGTTCATGATGTCTTCCATGTTTCTCAGTGAAGAAGTGTCATGCCGACATGGCCGATGTTCCGTTGAGAGACACTGGTGCCCTAGAGGCCATACAGCAGCGGTGATCGACTTACAAGGAGAAACCGTCCGAATTCTAAGGCTGCGAGCGAGTCACCATAGCAAGGTCATCAAATTTTGCAAGGTGTTGTGGAGTCACCACACGGAAGAAGCCACACAGGGCGCGAAGACCTTCTTGAGACCACCCTCTATATTGCTAGCCAACCCGAATCTCGGTGAAGATTCATCTTAAAATGGGTAGGTTTGTAACATCCCAAATTTCCTATTTGGAATGTTTTACAATTATAGCTAAGCATCCTATGCATCTGTTTGAATTTGAATGCCATTTGAAGTTTGGAGGATTTTGAGTTTTGAATTTGAATTTCAAACTTTGGCAAGTGGGAATCATTTCAAAAAACTATGCACTGATAAATACTTGATCAAAAGTATGAGAGGAGTAAACATGACACTCCAAAAATATCGGAGAAAACATTGCCAAAAGTTTTGGATTCAAATCTGAATTTTATTTGAATTTGAAAAAATGGATTTTATAAAGTTTGGATTTTGCCTTTGGAAAAATGTTCAAATGATAGGAATATTCCTGATCATTTTGGTATATATATACCCTATATAAAATATTTATAGATTATAAGTTATACTCTGTTTTGTTTTTTAATAAAAAAAAAAACCCCCAGTCAAAGAAGGGCCCCGGCCTTGGCGTGACTGAACCCCCCAGCCAGACTGGCCGACCAGCGGCCCACCTGGCCAACCGAGCCGACCATGGGCAAGCCTCACTCGCCTCCCCATGAAAACCCTTGGCGTCGGTCGCTCTTCGCTCGCACCTCTCTCTCTCTCTTGGCAAGGTGCCCCCTTCTTCAACCCCCCATGCCCACGCCTGCCGTTGTCGCATGGATCGCGGATCCCATGGATCCAGGATCCCGATCCTCGATCGCCCCGAAGCATGGCGAGGCCCCAGCCTATTTAAGTGGGCCCTCGCCTTCCCATTCCCCCCTAGCACCTCATGGGACCTCCTCCTCTCTCTCGAGCTCACGGGAGACCAGTCCCGCGCCGCCATTGTCGTCGTCGCCGCCCTAGCCACCCCACCCCACCAACTCCACCAGAGCCTCCCGACCTCGTCCGCACCTTGGCCACTCGTCGACCTCCAGGAGCCCTCGCCTTACTCGTCATTGCCGCCGCCCGCGCGGCATTGCGAGGTCGATAAATCACAGGAGACTCCCTCCCGTCCGATCTGCGAACCTCAGCGTGAATTAGATACCCGAAGAAATCTCGTTTATAAATAAACCGGACCGGCCGGTTTAGTTCATCAGTTTATTTTCATTAGGGTTTAGGTTTTTATTAGCCGGCCCGTTTTAGTTTAACCCTAGGCCCGTTTAGGTTATTTGGCCTTACGGTCGTAGTTTAGGCCCATTAGGTTTTTTTTTTCTTTTATTTTCATTTTCTGTTTTAACAGAATAGTTTCTATTTTGAAAAATTCATATCTTTTATTCTGTTTATTATTTTTAGATGATTCTTTTTTGTTGGTTTGCAAATTTTCTATAGTTTCTGTAGAATATATATTTAGCTATGTTAAAATTAATTAAAATTGCTTTAATTTAGTTTTAGTCAGAATAGTAAATCTGCTATAACTTGAGTTAGAAAAATTATTTTGGATGATTCTTTTTGTCCCAACTTTATTTTGACATTGCCAAACCATAAAAATTAACTTGGGTATTTTAGGATTAATAAATAAATAGTTTTAAGCAGAATCTTATTAATCCTAATTAATTAACTAGCTACTGTTTTTCCTATTAATTTAATTAGTAAATAAATTTATTTTTAACATGTGATTGATTATTCTAGGATAGTTTCTGTCACTTTATAGGATGAACTTTTATTTATAATAAATAAAAGTTTTATTTTATTTTTCTTAATAGAAATTGGATTAGGCCTAATAGGAGTTTCATAATAGATTTTAAATTAATTCTTTTTGATCCTAGTTGCTTAGTGAATTCTTTTCTGTTAAGTTAACCTAAAACCATGATTAGGTTATGTTAAAAATTTTTGTTATATAAAACTATTCTAGTTGTTGTTTGAAGTAGGAAAAACTTTGAGTTGGTTTTCTTTGAGTTTTTCCTTTGGATTTTGATTTGGTTGGTTTGGTGTGTTATGTTACTTTGTTATGCTATTGTGTTATGTGATCCTATGCTATATGCTTATTGTGATCATTGTTTGTCTCGGTAGAGTTTCAGTCTGAAGCTTGCTACTCTGAATCTTTAGCTTACGAGGATCATCGACAAAGGCAAGTTTTGATCATGTTATTTTCTATACCTATGTTTTTTGTGCATTAGAATTGTCACCCCCACCATGCATGCAGTAGTTGAAATTTTGAAGTTATTAATCTTGAGTAGTATCATGTGGTAGGATGAACCAATCCCTTGTTACCATGACCCGGGGCAAGTAGTTTACTTTGCTATGCTCGTGAAGCGGGTTTTGGTTGAGTGAAATTCATAAGCAAGATGTGAGAGTCAATGATGATGACAACCCCATGAACTACAATGATCAAGATGGACTTTGAAATTCACTCTTGGGTGGAGGGCGGTTGTGGGCACCACTGGAGAACCAGTGGTTGGCGGGATGCATGGAGAAGTGCCATGACATCTTGCGAGCTTCACCCAGCCACGAAGAGAGGATGGATGCCCCATGACCGGAAGCTTACATGCAGCGCAAGCCATTATGGGCTCTGGCTGGGTTAACCTTAGTAGTGGCGGCGGCTGGGCGGTACTCTGAGATGTAGAAAACGGTAGGATTGGATGGGTACGGCAGTAGCGAGAAGAACTCTTTGGAAGACCTGTTTCATTCGTCCCGTCTTCAAACACCATGAAGTCTCGAAGACTTAAAAGGAGGAATGATTCTTGCGGGAAAGTCGCAAACCTCTGCAGAGTTAAAGATCTAATCGATTAGCCGTGTCCCGATTCTGCGGACAATTTGAGCCTCTGGAACTTGGAAGTAGGAAATCTCAACACTAAAACTAATGAATTAATTTGAGGGTTTTATGACTTAATAATTTGGGAATGAGATATTGGTTGGCGGAACCATCTCAATAACTACCAACAATTTGTAGTAATTTTTGCAAGCAAGTCCTTTGTAGTAGGAAAAATTTGCTTTTAGCAAAATGATGAAACTTAGAGCTCCAGCCAAATGCATATAGTGTTAGTAACTTTATTATTGTTATTCTTCATGACTTGCCACTTATTCAAAAGCTGACCTACATGGCTGCAACGTCTTATGTTGCGAGGTATATTCGATCGGGAGTGAGGCTACGCTCGGCGCTTAGCGATTGCCCTTTGAGTCGGATGGACTCGCTTTACTTGACGCTTCGCAGCATTAGTAGTTTATTTCTCATGAGTTGGCCTTGAGGCGAATTTATTCCCTTGTAATAAAGACTCTATATGAGAATCGTGTAATAATATTCAGGTGTGATTGAACTTTGATTACTTTATCGATGTCTTGTGAGTACGGCATGATCTTGGGATGAATACAGACACGGAGATTTGACCGATTTTGGGTGGTCGCTACAACGGCGATCCTCGGCAAGGGAAACCCGGGCCGTCGCTGGTTAGGGCAGCGGATTCGGTCCTGATTCCCGTGCCTTTGGTCGGCTGGATTAGCCGGCCAGGCGGTCGTGCCCGTCCCGCCTCATTATAAAGAGGGGAAGGGGAATGGCGTCCGCTTTCTTCGTCATCTATCTCCTCTACACACACTTCTTCCTTTCACTTGCCATGGAAAGAATCCTGGTCCCTCGGCGGTGGCGAAAGTCGCCGCCCGACGGCGCATCCCTCCTCCTCCACGAGCCAGCGGTGGTGGAGACAGCGGCCTTGAGGAAGGGAAAAACAAATCGTGGGGCAGGCTGGGAGCGAGGAGGGAGCGAGGCGTAGCGCCGACTTGCCCCGCCAATGATTCCTTTTTCAATGGAAGGCCATGTCGAGACTAGCCCCTTGAAGTTTTTCATCGAACTGCTTGCGCCCGACCTCCAGCGTCGCCGTCTTCGTCTTCCGCCCGTTAGCTCGGGAGATGGGCGTGACCGCTGATCCCTCAGATTGCACATGTGGGGTTGTGGGAATGGGGGGCCGCAGCGAGTCGACGTCGACTTCCGGCTCCTCGGGTCATGTACCTCCATCGTGGGTGGAAGACATTCGCTCGCATCCACAGCGATGGTGAGGCTTCGTCTTCTACTTCAAATTAATGGAGGATGGCCTGCTCTCCGTCAAGGTCTTCATGACTTTGGGACTCGCTTTGAAGTGCTGCGGGGAGAGCTCCTCCGATGGAAATTCCAACAATGGAATCTCTACCTCGAAAAAAGTGATGAGGAGGACAGTGAGGCGGGCAGGCAGTGGATGGAGTCCGACTAGGCGTTGGATGCCCAGCGCTTTGGCGAGTCGGCAGCGAGCAAAATCTGCACTGGCAGCTCCTCCGGCAGAGTTTTGCCGAGGTGGGGCCAGCTCCTTGAACTTCTCGGGGCCGTCTCCTTGGGCGGCTAACCCGGGAGGCTGCTGCGGAAGAGGAAGAGGCGGGCGGTGTTGGGTTCTCTGGTGAGGTGCGTCGACTGCAAATTAAAATTTTCCTCTGCGCAGAACATCCGAGGAACATGCTATGGGAGATGGAACACGAGTTCGTTACCACTAGGCAGCGATTGCCGTGCAGTGGAAGAAGAGTTGGGGCAGCGGCGTCCACGTGGATCGTCTCCTCCTCGTTCGACCTCCCTCGAACAGCCGGTCGCCCGATCCCGTGCGAGTTCGCTTGGCGGCGCAAGTGCACCGCCTCTAACGGTATCGCGTGCAGGGAGGAACACCGTGTGGAGGACTACTAGGTCGATCACACGCAGTCGGCAGTGGAGGTGGCTATTACGCCACATGCAAACCCTAGTCACGGCAATGGCAGGCGATCAACCACATGAGTGTGCCACACCTCCACTTTATATAGGCGTCCGTGGAGGCTCAACACTTGGGCCTTGCACGGACCTTAATCTCTCTGGTCACATTCCTAGTCAGTTCGGATCACATCCAGCAGTGTCCTCTGAACCGACCTCGTGAGATCCTTCCCTTAATTGCGACCCCTTAGGTTCAAGTCGGCTTGGTCACATTTCGGATCACCTCCGACCTGCACGGTTGGTAGCGGCCTCTAGCAAGGCGTGCCGACCACCAAGCAGAACTATGAAGCTGGTTAAGCGAACCAGCCTGGCGTGTCACACTTCTATTCCCTTTGCCACCACGATATATGTTGTCCGGGCTCCAAAAGCGAGACTGTCATCCTTGTGCTAGCCCGACCTCTTTCTCGTTCGGTGATACAACCACAATCGGATTATCTCATAATCCTTGTCGCATAGCCATGATGTTCTGGTCGGATCACACGAGGGGCCCAGTATATCTCTCCTGATCGGAGGGGCAAATCCATCTTGCTTTCGACCATGCCTCGCTGGCATGGGACTGGACAAACCGAAACCTACCTTTGTAACTACCCAGTCCGGAGTAGCGTTTGAGTGAGCCCAAAACAAGTCTGTCACCATGCCGAGTATCGTGCGGCTCAGGTCTTAGGGCCTTGAAGCGTATATTGTACTAGAGACTCACAGATGACATATCGCTGCGTCTCATAGTTGGAGTCTGTCCGACTCGGACCTTATCTCGACTTCGGATCCGACTTCGTTGAATCAACAGACCTTTCAAGTCCATATTATCCGGTTAGCATCCAATGCTCCATGGCTAGTGAGACCAAGCCATCGACCATGTCATATGCCGGTCTAGTCGTTGCTTGCGTCCACACAGCCCTTTCGACTAGGGACCTTTTAGGGCAGGTCATCATACAATGCATAGTCCCACAAACAAGTCACATACTTGCTGATACACATCATTGATAATGTCCAAGGACTATCTTTATTCATAAACACATAGGAAATATCATCATACATGATTGCCTCTAGGGCATATCTCCAACAGGCGGCAAGGCCGTCAACTCGATACTACGGGCACCGGCGCAGCAAATGGCGTACTTCCGATCAACCGCCTCATCTTCAGCTCCTTTCCGGCACCATCATCACCGGCCCCTACAGGCGATCACGAAATGTTCTCTTGGTGCTTTACGCCTTCGTAGCTTGCCTAGGCGCCTTTTGCCCTCTCGCCTCCTTGACCTGCCTCACGAGAGGGACA
>JAHIAM010000988.1:0-26282 GCA_021605205.1 Aegilops longissima
GAGACCGCCTAGAGAGAGGTGGGCTGCCCTGCTCGGGCGCTCGCGGATATTAACACGCTTAACGAGATCTTGGTATTTGATCTGAGTTGGCTACGAGCTTATGCGCACTAACCAACTACGTGGGAAAGATATGGGCACTCGGCGCCGTGGTATCACCAAGCACTTCAGACGTCACGACGGAGCGGCGCGCAACACGGATTGGACCGAACGCCACTAGGCTAGGTCTGCTTCGCCGCCCAGCGCGCAGGTGTGCTTTCAGGCGATGGGCCTGCACCTGGCGCTTAGGTTTAGACCGGCGGCTTGGCCTCTCACAGTGCCTAGGTGGGGCTGCGACGTGTTGATCTTCCGCGGCGGGCATGACCCAGAAAGTGTGTCCGCCAAATGGGATCAAACGTGTTGGGTAAGTTGGTGCACCCGCAGGAAGTTAATCTATTCGAATAGCCGTGATCTTGATAATGGACGACTTGGAGTTGTACCTTGACCTTATGACAACTAGAACCGGATACTTATTAAAACACACCTTCCAAGTGCCGATACAACGGTGGTCGCTCTCTCGTGGATATGAGGAGGGATCGCGGGTAGGATTATTGCTATGTGATGTTACTTGAGGACTTCAACCTACCCTCCTATACTGTTGCAAGACAGTGACCGTGGTTTAGTCTTCGATAAGACTAGCTATCCCCTCTTATTACGGCATTCTGCGATTCAGTCCATCGATATGGCCCTTTACACATATATCCATGCATATGTAGTGTAGCTCCTTGCTTGCGTAGTACTTTGATGAGTACTCACGGTTGCCTTGTTTCCCTTTCCCCTACCTCTATTCGCTTGCTGCAACTGACGATGGAGCCCAGAGCAGACGCCACCGTCGATGACGACTACTAATCGGAGGTGCCTACTACTACGCAGCCCGCCGACGACGACCAGAGTAGCTAGGAGGATCCTGGCGGGAGGCCTGCTCCTCTTCGATCTCAGATCCGGTTTGTGCTAGCCTTCTTAAGGCAAACTTGTTTAACTTATGTCTGTACTCAGATATTGTTGCTTCCACTGACTCGTCTATGATCGAGCACTTGTATTCGAGCCCTCGAGGCCCCTGGCTTGTATTATGATGCTTGTATGACTTATTTATGTTTTAGAGTTGGGTTGTGATATCTTCCCGTGAGTCCTTGATCTTGTTCGTATACGCTTATGTGCATGATTAGTGTACGATTAAATTGGGGGCGCCACGAGGATCCCGAGGATGATTCTCGTGGAGTTCGGCTTCTAGGAGTAGTTAGGAGGTCCCAGGCAGGAGGGCTCGCCTTTTCGATCGTTGCTACTTTTGTGCTAGCCTTCTTAAGGCAAACTTGTTTAACTTGTGTCTGTACTCAGATATTATTGCTTCACGACTCTTGTGTCTTCGAGCATTTGTATTCGAGCCTTCAAGGCTCCTGGTGTCACGCCCAAGATGCGACCCTATCCTAAAGGAACTCAAAGGTCCCACCAAGGATAGAAGCGCATCTTGAAGACGCTTTTGCAAGGTGGATATCATTACATCAACATTACATAATAGATGGGGATACATACAAGGCATACAAATGCCGTAAGAATACAACATCATCTTATACAAGGTCAACATCCGACTACGGATGAAACATAATAGAAACTCAAGGCATCCACCTCGCTAGCCAGTGCGCCGACCGAACCTATCCCCGATCAAGAAGCGGAAGAAGAACTCCAAAACAAGTAAACATCGCTCTCGCGTCATGATCATCGCATAAACCTGCACCTGCAATGTTGGTGTAGTAATCATGAGCCACGAGGACTCAGCAATCCCATTACCATGGGTATCAAGACTAGCAAAGCTTAATGGGTACGGAAGGGGTAAAGTGGTGAGGTTGCAACATCGACTAAGCAGAGTATGGCGGCTAACTTACGCAAATCAGAGCGAGAAGAGAAGCAAAGCAAGCGGTCGTCAACTAGTAATGATCAAGAAGTGATCCTGAACTCCTACTTACGTCAGACATAACCCAGAAACCGTGTTCTCCTCTCGATCAACCCGAAAAGAGACAATCTACATTACGCTACGGTTGGTGTATTTTAGAAGAGTTTACTTCAAGTTTACTACAACGGATATTAACAAATTCCCATCTGCCACATAACATGGGCACGGCTTTCAAAGTTCAAACCCTGCAGGTTGTCCCAACTTAGCCCATGATAAGCTCTCGCGATCAACGAAGGATATTCCTTCTCCCGGAAAGACCCGATCAGTCTCGGAATCCGGCTACAAGACATTTCGACAAGAATAAAACAAGACCAGCAAGACCGCCCGATGCGCCGACAATCCCGATAGGAGCTGCACATATCTCGCTCTCGTGGCAACACGGATGAGCACACCGTACAACTAAAACCAGCCCTCGAGTTTCCCCAAGGTGGCGCTGCAAAGGATTCTAGTTCGGACCAACACTTAGACAAGCATTGGCCGGGGGGCTGAATAAAGATGACCCTCGGGTTAGCTACTCCCAAGGGAAAGGTATAGGTGGTAGGCAAATGGTAAAACCAATGTTGGGCCTTGTTGGAGGAGTTTTATTCAAAGCGAACTGTCAAGGGGGTCCCATAAATCACCCAACCGCGTTAGGGACGCAAAATCCGGGAACATAATACCGATATGACGGAAACTAGGGCGGCAAGAGGAACAAAACACCAGGCATAAGGCCGAGCCTTCCACCCTTTACCAAGTGTATAGATGCATTAAAAATATAAGAGATATTGTGATATCCCAACATAAACATAATCCAACATGGAGCAATCTTCATCTTCACCTGCAACTAGCAACGCTATAAGAGGGCCTAAGCAAAAGCGGTAACATAGCCAGACAACGGTTTGCTAGGAAGGGTGACAATGGTTAGAGGCTGACATGTCAATTTGGGAGGCTTGATCAACAAGAGATAGGTAGCGCGGCATAGCGGTAGAACGAAGCAACTAGCATAGCAATGATAGTAGTGAGATCCAGGGTAGCGGTCATCTTGCCTGAAATCCCGCAAAGAAGAAGAACGAGTCCATGAAGAAGATGAAGCCACGAAGACGAACCAAGCGTAGACGAACGAATCCTCATGATCGTACCGAAACAGGAACTATCGAAAAGAAGCACACAACATGGTAAACACACCACACATGAACAAGGCATGATGCACAATACTAATATGATGCAAGACAAGACTACATGAAGCTACTCATGGCAAGAGATGATGCAAACAAGAGCAACACATCAAAGCAGGTTTAAATGAGGCCGGGAACAACATATAACAAATCCGGTAAGTCCTCATATGCATATTTCGAAATTGGTCCAGATCTGAATAAACCTTAAGTTCAAGTTGTTAAACAGCAAGTTAAGATGCACCAAGATGATCTACACGAAATTCTAGTCAAGTTACATATAAAGTTCATCTAATTCGGAGCTACGGCCTAGAAGATATGAGCAAAACAAGTTGAACATGGCATTGATGCTAAATGCATCCAAACATCAAGCAAACACCTCAAAACAAGGATGCAACATGATAATATGAAACTACGTGCAAAATCAACAAGTTTCATATAGAGCACACTCAAAATGGAGCAACGGTTAAACACATACACTCTATACAAGTTATAGCAACAATCTGTCCAAAACAGCAACTAGGCCTCTTGCAAGCATCAAAACAACATGCTACAGCATCTCAACATAAAAACAAAAGGCATGTAAATGATGTACAGGTAAGGCATAACAAAACATGAACACTGAGCTATCTCCAGAAATCACTAGAACATGCTCAAACACACATGGAAAGATTGCAAATAAAAACAGTTCAGACTTTGCAGAAAATAACATCAGGTTGCAATGTTTAGAGCTATCAAACAACATGTTAAAGGAACTTATCATGGCAAACAAAGGCATGAAATGAATATACTAATTGCATAGAACAAAAGTCCTTTCTGACCATGAGCCAAAAAGTATCGAAGATATGATGGCACCCATGTAAACATAGCAAGTTATAATACAGATTCATACATGGCAGGAACAACGATAAGTAGACATGTTGGTGAGCTTGAACCACTCACCACAGAGTAATACATGTCATGGCAAGGAAACCAACAGTAATAAGACATATTGATGAAGCTAAACATGGCAAGAACAAGTTCATAGGGTGCATGGATCACTAGCAAAGCTCATGGCAAACCGAACTTAGTGTTAACAGTCGACAACAACATTATTTAGCAACTTTTAGAGCAAGATTACAACAAGTTACTGACAGGCTATAAATGTAACCAGGGGCATGAATGGATAGAGCAGGACATGTATAACAAAACATCCTTAGTGAACATCTCCAGATTATGCATAGATTGACTTGTAGAAGCAGGTTAACATAGCATCATGATATAGCAGATTCAGACATGCAAAACAGCAACAGCAAGTACCCTACTTAACAAGCTTGATGCACTCACTACATGAATCACAAAAATACATGGATAGCACCCCTGTAAATATGGCATGACATAGATCAAAACTCATGTAGGCATCAACCTCATAGGATGCACACATCAAACATGGAAAAAATGACAAATGAACATGTTATAACAGTTTCAACAGATTAACATCATATAGCACTCTTGCAGCGATGATTCATGCATCAAGATGGACCCAAATGAACATGATGCAATGGAACGAAATGAAGAACTCATTGAGACGAACAATTCGACATATTACACGCACGAAACGGAGCTACAGATGCAGAGATACGGCATGATGAACCAGGCATGATAATGTCAAAATCTGGGACTTGGAGAGATTTGGACCTCGGGGGGAAAGTCAACGTGGCCGCGGATCTCGCCGGAGAGCTCGCCGGAGACGGGGCAGGAGCTCACCGGAGACGGCGTGCCGGGGCCGAAGAAGGCCGGAGAAGGCGCCGGCGGGTCGGGGGAGGTCGGGGCCCACCGGATCTGGCGCCGCGGACGATCTGGGCTGGCGACCTTAGGCGGGGCGGTCCGCGACCGGGTCGGGAGGGGAAGAGTGCGGCGGCCGCCAGTGGAGGAGAAGAGGCGGCGACGGGCGACGAAGGGCCAGAGGCAGCGGCGGGCGCTGGCGAGAGAAGCGCATGGTCGGGCGCCAGCGATGGTGACGCGGCGGTGTGAGTCCGCGGTGAGGCAGCGAAGGCGGCGGCACGGCGAAGCGGCCAGGAGGCGCGGGCACCGAGCGGCGGCGGCGGGAGTGCTGGGCATGCCATGGGCGGCAGCTGTCGGCTCGCACACGGCCCGCTGATGGGCTCGGCGGGCGCGTCATGGGACGATGGCGGCGGACAAGTGGCGAGGGCTGGTTGGATGAGGCAGCGGGAAAGGCGACTTGGCGCGTCGTGATTGGCTCGGGCGACGTGGAGGCTGGACATGTCCGGCGGGGTTGGACATGTCCGGCGCGCGAGGGGAGCGGGGCTAGGGTTTCGTCTGCGAAAATGGACGGGGAGGACGTTTTTATAGGTAGAGGGAGCTAGGAGAGTCCAAATGAGGCACGGTTTTCGGCCACGCGATCGTGATTGAACGACCGAGAGCATAGAGGAGAGTTTGCTGGGTTTTGGGCCAGTTTGGAAGGGTGTTGGGCTGCAAGACGAAAGAGGCTTTTGCGGTTACCCGGTTAACCGTTGGAGTATCAAACGACCTCCAAATGGCACGAAACTTGACAGGCGGTCTACCGGTGGTGTACCAAGGCCGCTTGGCAAGACTCAGGCCATTCCGAGAAAGTTTAACACCCGCTCACAACGAGAGGCAAAAAGGGGGACGCCGGAGGGCATAGGAGTGCCGGATTGCAAAACGGACAACGGGGAAAACAAATGACATGGCAACAACGACGGCGAAAAACTGACAGACACCTGGCGCATCGAATCCGGGGCGTTACAACTCTCCTCCACTAACAAGAGATCTCGTCCCGAGATCTTAGGACCGAGACAGAAGGGAAAAAGGGATGAGGTGAAACAAGAACTCAAGAGAAGAAGCAAAGAATCGAGAGCACTCGAGAAGAAGAGAGGAACGACGAGAATGACGAGAATCGAAAGCTCACGGAATCAGATAGACTATGAATCCACTCCGGTTAGAACGAGATAAGAAAAGACCAAGACTGAAAGGATTTAGACAGCACTCTGACTGAACATGGAAATAATAGAACATGAACTTGAGAGGATGGAATGATAGTTGACGAGAGGAACAACAATGCCTCCGGAATACTTGGAAGATTGGAATGAGAAGAGCGGGGAAGAAGATGACAACTTCTACCACGAATGAAATAGAAAGCCTCCTTAGAAGGAAACATTGAACAGAATTGTTGAGAAAATCAACAACGAAAAGAATAAGCTTGTTGTGGATTTATGGATAACATCTCAAAATTATGAGGTGATCGCCGACCACAAACGGAAAATGATTGGATAGCTTAGAAGAACGAACAAAATGTAAAACTCCACTTCAAAGGAATACGGAGAATTAATTGCACTTCGAGACATGAGAAGAAAAGATACTTGAATTTCTCCAACAAAGTCTTGATGAACTCTTGAAGAATGAATTAAATCATGAAGAACCACCATGAAGAACTTCGGTGACAAAAGGATGATGAGATAGAATGAAGGAAGAAAGAATAAGATGATCCTTGCGGTGATTTAGATGGAGGTTCCGATGAGATGGCCGAGGAAACTGAACTCCGAAAAAGAAAAGATGAAAACACTTGGGACTAGAATTTATTCCTCAAGAACAAACTCCGAAGGAAGGGATTAATCACTTGGATGAAATAAGAATAAGATTTATTGTATGCTTAACCTTCATCAAATTAAATTGATGACAAGCAATGGATTTTGCATACTACTTATTCTTCTTGAAAAGGATTAAGGGGGGTATAGCACAAAACTTGAGAAAGTCTTCTTGAACCACCGGTAGGATTTGAAAGAACGAATGGATTTAAATGATAATCAAGGAAAAAGAATCTTGAACGAACCACCGTAATAATTTGGAAATGACTGATGAAAGAGAATGAATCACAGGGAAGAATTAGAAGAACCAATAAGCTCGAGGGTATTTAGATGCAAAAGAGCGAAGAGATCGCGAACTGATTGAAGAATACTTGAACGAAGCACCGGGATAATATTGAGGCGAATGAAAGGGCACGGATATAGAATAATTGAGAGAACGAAGCTGAAACTTGGGACGAGGAAATCTTCTGAAATGGAGGCCTCCGGATAATTGGAACAGAAAAGCAACTCCTGAAATACTCCGGATGGATGAAAAGAATTGCACAACTGGAAACAATTAGATAGGATAACATCGAGCTAGCACCATGAATCTCCGGGAGAACGGACAAGATTTAAGAGAAACTCTACTTCGGTCTTCCAATGTTGGGAATGACGACGAGAAACACCATCAAAATTGCTGAGATACTCCGGGAGAACGAAAAGCGAAGAGGTTGAGGCAAAGATGAAAAGAATTAGAAAGCGATCTTGGAGAAGGCATGTGACTGATGGGATCCCTTCTTACGTCACACTTAATAGGAATTTGAGAATAGCTCCGGGAAATTAGAAGAGTCAGGTAAGATCCTGGGAAAAGACCTGTGGGTTAGGGCCCACTAAAAGACCGTTGGAAAGGGATAGTTGAACCGATAGATGATGATGCACCGGAACAATTGAAATATTTGAATGAGGTGACAACCTCGAATTAATTCGAACACAGACGAATCTCTTGAGATGTCTTGCACACTTTGGAAGGATAAACTGGCGAGAGACGAACGAGCAAGGAAAACACTTGAGCCGAGAGAAAGAATATAATCACTACCGAAAAATGGAATTGAATCCACCGGAGAGATAAAGAGATGAAGAATGTCCACCGAGACGAGAATTCACCAGTTGAAATGATTGAGGGAAGACTGAAGAGACCTCCACACGAATGGAATTGATGGCCGGAAGGGATTCAAACTCTGGGAAGAAGAGGGGTGGGAGGCGGAAACAAAGGCAACTTGGAACGGGGAACAAACGAATAACTTGAAAAAAAAAGCACCGGTTGAAATCATTGAGGAAAGAAAGCAAAGACTCTGCACGAGTAGGATGGATACTCGAATACTGCATCGGTTCGAAAAGAAGAAGGGAGGGCGGCGGGAAAAACAAAGACAACTTCGACAGGAAACAACATCGATCGAAAATAGCGAGGATTGATCTCCCAAAGACAAAGAGGTTCGAGTCGACTTGACGAGAGATGCACCGGACAAAAGAGGATGGACAACTCACGAAACTAACCACGTGATCCTAAAGAAAAATTTGAACGGGAAGAGGAGTAATTCAAAACACCTACGTCAGGATTCCTTACTAGAGCGACGAAGGGGCTGAGGAGTAAAAGAATTCCTACTCTCGATATAACTAGACTCAAACCAGTTTCTTCTAGACTCAACAACGGCCAAACTACACGATCAATCAAGGGGCTCCTAAGGTCGGTCGAGGCTCGATACCAACTTATCACGCCTAAGATGCGACCCTATCCTAAAGGAACTCAAGGTCCCACCAAGGATAGAAGCGCATCTTGAAGACGCTTTGCAAGGTGGATATCATTACATCAACATTACATAATAGATGGGGATACATACAAGGCATACAAATACCGCAAGAATACAACATCATCTTATATAAGGTCAACATCGGACTACGATGAAACATAATAGAAACTCAAGGCATCCACCCTGCTAGCCCAGCTGCCGACCGGAACCTATCCCCGATCGAAGAAGCGGAAGAAGAACTCCAAAATAAGTAAACATCGCCTCGCGCCATGATCATCGCACAAACCTGTACCTGCAACTGTTGGTGTAGTAATCTGTGAGCCACGAGGACTCAAGCAATCCCATTACCATGGGTATCAAGACTAGCAAAGCTTAATGGGTAAGGAAGGGGTAAAGTGGTGAGGTTGCAGCAGCGACTAAGCGAGTATGGCGGCTAACTTACGCAAATGAGAGCGAGAAGAGAAGCAAAGCAAGCGATCGTCAACTAGTAATGATCAAGAAGTGATCATGAACTCCTACTTACGTCAGACATAACCCAGAAACCGTGTTCTCCTCTCGATCAACCCCGAAAAGAGACACTCACGGTTACGCACACGGTTGGTGTATTTTAGAAGAGTTTACTTCAAGTTTACTACAACCGGATATTAACAAATTCCAATCTTCCACATAACCGCGGGCACGGCTTTCGAAAGTTCAAACCCTGCAGGGTTGTCCCAACTTAGCCCATGATAAGCTCTCGCGGTCAATGAATGATATTCCTTCTCCCCGGGAAGACCCGATCAGTCTCGGAATCCCGGCTACAAGACATTTCGACAGTAATAAAACAAGACCAGCAAGACCGCCCGATGCGCCGACAATCCCGATAGGAGCTGCACATATCTCGTTCTCAGGGCAACACCGGATGAGCACACCGTACAACTAAAACCAGCCCTCGAGTTTCCCCAAGGTGGCGCGCAAAGGACTCTAGTTTGGACCAACACTTAGACAAGCATTGGCCGGGGGCTGAATAAAGATGACCCTCGGGTTAGCTACTCCCAAGGGAAAGGTATAGGTGGTAGGCAAATGGTAAAACCAATGTTGGGCCTTGCTGGAGGAGTTTTATTCAAAGCGAACTGTCAAGGGGGTCCCATAAATCACCCAACCGCGTTAGGGACGCAAAATCCGGGAACATAATACCGATATGACGGAAACTAGGGCGGCAAGAGTGGAACAAAACACCAGGCATAAGGCCGAGCTTTCCACCCTTTACTAAGTGTATAGATGCATTAAAAATATAAGAGATATTGTGATATCCCAACATAAACATAATCCAACATGGAGCAATCTTCATCTTCACCTGCAACTAGCAACGCTATAAGAGGGGCTAAGCAAAAGCGGTAACATAGCCAGACAACGGTTTGCTAGGAAGGGTGACAACGGTTAGAGGCTGACATGGCAATTTGGGAGGCTTGATCAACAAGAGATAGGTAGCGCATCAAAGCGATAGAATGAAACAACTAGCATAGCAATGATAGTAGTGAGATCCAGGGTAGCGGTCATCTTGCCTGAAATCCCGCAAGGAAGAAGAACGAGTCCATGAAGAAGATGAAGCCACGAAGACGAACCAAGCGTAGACGAACGAATCCTCACGATCGTAACGAAACAGGAACTATCGAAAAGAAGCACACATGGTAAACACACCACACATGAACAAGGCATGATGCACAATACTAATATGATGCAAGACAAGACTACATGAAGCTACTCATGGCAAAAGATGATGCAAACAAGAGCAACACATCAAAGCAGGTTTAAATGAGGCCGGGAACAACATATAACAAATCCGGTAAGTCCTCATATGCATATTTCGAAATTGGTCCAGATCTGAATAAACCTTAAGTTCAAGTTGTTAAACAGCAAGTTAAGATGCACCAAGATGATCTACACGAAATTCTAGTCAAGTTACATATAAAGTTCATTTAATTCGGAGCTACGACCTAGAAGATATGAGCAAAACAAGTTGAACATGGCATTGATGCTAAATGCATCCAAACATCAAGCAAACACCTCAAAACAAGGATGCAACATGATAATATTAAACTACGTGCAAAATCAAGCAAGTTTCATATAGAGCACACTCAAAACGGAGCAACGGTTCAACACACTCTATACAAGTTATAGCAACAATCTGTCCAAAACAACTAGGCCTCTTGCAAGCATCAAAACAACATGCTACAGTATCTCAACATAAAAACAAAAGGCATGGGCATGATGTACAGGTAAAGCATAACAAAACATGAACACTGAGCTATCTCCAGAAATCACTAGAACATGCTCAAACACACATGGAAAGATTGCAAATAAAAACAGTTCAGACTTTGCAGAAAATAACATCAGGTTGCAATGTTTAGAGCTATCAAAAAACATGTTACAGGAACTTATCTTGGCAAACAAAGGCATGAAATGAATCTAATAATTGCATAGAACAAAAGTCCTTCACTGACCATGAGCCAAAAAGGATCAGAAGATATGATGGCACCCATGTAAACATAGCAAGTTATAATACAGATTCATACATGGCAGGAACAACGATAACTAGACATGTTGGTGAGCTTGAAACACTCACCACAGAGTAATACATGGCATGGCAAGGCAACCAACAGTCATAAGACATATTGATGAAGCTAAACATGGCAAGATTCATAGGGTGCATGGATCACTAGCAAAGCTCATGGCAAAACTGAACTTAGTGTTAACAGGCTGATAGCAACATTATTTAGCAACTTTGGGAGCAAGATTACAACAAGTTATGGCAGGCTACAAATGCAACCAGGGACATGAATGGATAGAGCATGACATGTATAACAAAACATCCTTAGTGAACATCTCCAGATTATGCATAGAATGACTTGTAGAAGCAGGTTAACATAGCATCATGATATAGCAGATTCAGACATGCAAAACAGCAACAGCAAGTACCCTACTTAACAAGCTTGATGCACTCACTACATGAATCACAAAAATACATGGATAGCACCCCTGTAAAGATGGCATGACATAGATCAAAACTCATGTAGGCATCAACCTCATAGGATGCACACATCAAACATGGCAAAAATGACAAATGAACATGTTATAACAGTTTCAGCAGATTAACATCATATAACACTCTTGCAACAATGATTAAGGCATCAATATGGACCCAAATGAACATGATGCAATGGAACTAAATGAAGTACTCGTTGAGGCGAACAATTTGACATATTACACGCACGAAACGGAGATACGGATGCAGAGATACGACATGATGAACAAGGCATGATAATGTCAAAATCTGGGACTTGGAGAGATTTGGACCTCGGGGGGAAAGTCAACGTGGCCGCGGATCTCGCCGGAGAGCTCGCCGAAGACGGGGCAGGAGCTCACCGGAGACGGCGTGCCGGGGCCGAAGAAGGCCGGAGAAGGCGCCATGGTCGGGGAGGTCGGGCCCATCGGATCTGGCGCCGCCGGACGCATGCTTGGCTGGCGACTGAGGCGGGGCGATCCGGCGACCGGGTCGGGGACGGGTGGGCGCGGCGCCGCCGGGCCGAAGTGGCGGAGAAGAGGCGGGCGACGGGCGCGGGCGGCGCGAGCGCTGGGCGCTGGCGAAGCGAGAGCGAAGGCATGGCGGCGCGGCGATGGTGACGGGCGGCGGTGACGGAGTCCAGCGTGAGGCGGCGAAGGGCGGCGGCGGGAAGGGCTGGAGAGGCGCGGGCACCCAGCGGCGGTGGCGGGCGCTGGGCCTGCGCTGGGCTTGGCGCGGCGGGCGCGGTCGGGCTCATCTGAGCCCATGCATGGAGGACATCGGCGGACAGGTGGCGAGGGCTGGTTGGATGAGGCGGCGGGGAAGGCGACGTGGCGCGTCGTGATTGGCTCGGGCGACGTGGAGGCTGGACATGTCCGATGGGGTTGGACATGTCCGGCGCGCGAGGGGAGCGGGGCTAGGGTTTCGTTTGCGAAAATGGACGGGGAGGACGTTTTTATAGGTAGAGGGGGCTAGGAGAGTCCAAATGAGGCACGGTTTTCGGCCACGCGATCGTGATCGAACGACCGAGAGCATAGAGGGGAGTTTGCTGGGTTTTGGGCCAGTTTGGACGGGTGTTGGGCTGCAAGACGAAAGAGGCTTTTGCGGTTACCCGGTTAACCGTTGGAGTATGAAACGACCTCCAAATGGCACGAAACTTGACAGGCGGTCTACTGGTGGTGTACCAAGGCTGCTTGGCAAGACTCAGGCCATTCCGAGAAAGTTTAACACCCGCTCAACGAGAGGCAACAAGGGGACGCCGGAGGGCATAGGAGTGCCGGATTGCAAAACGGACAACGGGGAAAACAAATGACATGGCAACAACGACGACGAAAAACTGACAGACACCTGGCGCATCGAATCTGGGGCGTTACACCTGGCTTGTAATATAAAGCTTGTATTATTTCTATTTGTGTCTAGAGTTGTGTTGTGATATCTTCCTGTGAGTCCTTGATCTTGATCGTACACATTTGCGTGTATGATTAGTGTACGATTAAATCGAGGGCGTCACAAGTTGGTATTAGAGCCGACTGCTTGTAGGAATCCCCCTTCCACACTCCTTGGCCGAAGTCGAGTCTAGACATTGCAAAACTTTTACTAACATGGTTGTGTGGCTTACGGGCCCACGTCGCCATTGGGTGGTATTAGGATCTTTTACTCCGTGTCTATACTCTGGGACTCTGATCTCTCCTCTATTCGAGTTAAATGATTTTGCTAACTCTAACTCTAGGTTCTCGTAGTTACTTCCCTCCGGAGAGCCCCTCATTCCAGATGATTGCTTGGTGCACCGAAGGACTCCGAAGACACTCTATGATGTTCTCTCGAGACTTTGTCCCCGTAGCATTTGCAATTACATATCACCAATATATCCCAACGGATAATTACTTACATCTGTCATTCTCACTTTTATCCACAGTTGCTCTTGTTATTACAAGATACATTGGAATATTCTTGACTTTTAAGAATACTTTGTGTTTACTTGTAACATCCCAAAATTCTAAATTTTGGAATGTTATAATAAATAAATAGTTTTGATTGATTGATTGTTTGTTGTGTGATTTATTGTGTGAAATTGAGTGAAATTTGAAACTTTCGAAAGTTGAATGAGAGGGAATGAAATGACTTTCCCAAACTTCCACCTTGCATTTATATGATCTCCTCTCCACCGTCCCGTGATCTCCTTTCCTCTAGGAGCAACGCAACATCGGATCCGATCTTCTTCCCCAACTCCGACGACTACTCCGTGAGATCCACGAAATCCCGTAATTCATTTTTTTCAGAAAATAGCAATCTTAGAAAATTCATATCTTTTAGAGTTTTTAGTATTTTGAGTGATTCCAATTGCTATGTGTCACAAATTTGCTGAAGTTTCTGTTAGTTCAATTGTATTTCATATTTGAGCAGTTTAAATTTGTGTTTAGATGAATTTTCTCAAATCACTAGATTTGAGATATTTTGAGTTAGGAATATTATTTTCGACCGATTCTTTTTGCTCCTGGTCTCTAGGACCTTTGTTTATCCAGTAGTATTTAGTATTTTATTTTCAGGTTAATTTAAATTAGGTTTTAGCAAAACAGTACTGTTTTAGTATTAGTTCTGTTTTAGCTTTTTCTTTATTGTTTTATTAGTTTTAAAGTATTTCTTTTTGTCACTTTTGACAAAATTAGTTGTGTTTCTGTTAGACAACAGGAGAAAATTTATTTTTATTTTAAAAATTTATTTTCCTTAGTTTTGTATGAAACCTTCTATAGGTCATAGTTAGAGTTTTATAAAAGCTTTTATTTGTTTCTTTTTGCAAATAAAATTTTATGGAAAAAATACTTTCTGTTAAATTAGTTATTTTACATTTTATTTTCTGTTAATTTATTAGTTTAGTATTTTAATTGTTGTTAAGTTTTTACTTACGGCAAAACTATATTAGATGTTTGTAGCAAAGTCATAGATCTTCGTTAGTAGTTTTTCTTTGTAGTTTTATTTGAAGTTTCTTTTGATTTTGTTTGAGTTTTATTATCGATTTTCCTTGCTGTTTTGATTGTTATTTCGAGTGCTAAAATTGTTTGCTAGGATGTTTGCTTATGTGAATGCTATGTTTGACTATATAGATTTTCAACGGAGGGATGAATAGTTCTACCAAGTCTTTATTCTGAGAGCGTTATTATCTTCATCAAGTAATACCAGGCAAGTTCACTTTGACCATGCTTTCATACCTATGTTTTATTGCATTTAGTGGCATCTTTGCAACAACCCTCCAGTAGTGATATTGAATCCTTGTAGTTGAGTAGTATGCATGAGGTAGGAACCCATCACCCTGTTACCAAGCCCGGACATTATTTATTTTAATGCTACGCTATTGTAGACGGGGTTGGTATGAGTGCTCGGAGTGGTGTGAGAATGGAGGATCTACGTCAATGACGATAACTCCATGATGGAATCTGCAAGGACTGCATCTTCAAGGCCTCAAGACTTCAAGACTCGAGACAAGAATTCAATACACACTCATTGGGTGAAGGATGGTTGACGGCACCTGGAGAAACCAGTGGTTGGCGGGATGCATGGAGAAGCGCCATGACATCTTGCGGAAAGCTTCACCCAGACTCAAAGAGACGGAAGAATACTTCATGCCCGAAGCTTACCTGCAACCGCAAGTCACTATGGGCTCGCTTGGTTGACCTTAGTTGTGACTCTGGCTGGGACGGTGCTAGCAGATGTAGAACTACGGTAGGATTGGATGAGCACGGACGGTGGTCGAGGAACTCTTCGAAGACCATGTTTGGTCGTCTTGTTCTCAAACACCTGAAGTGCGAGAACGTAAAAAGAGGGATCGAATCTTGCGGGTAAAGTGTACAAACCTCTGCAGAGGGTTTAAACCTAATCGATTAGCCGTGTCCCCGGTTACGGACAATTTGAGCATCTGGACTTGGATCTATCTCGAACTCTCAACACCGGATTGATAACTTAATTGTGGGCAACTTATGATGATTTTGGGCTATGAGACATCGGTTGACGGAACCATGTCATGATAGAAAACTCCATAGTACAGACTTCATTTATTCCTTTGATGTAGGGAAAATAAAACCAGCTTTTACGCAAAAACCCCGCATACGAGCCACAAAGCCATATTGCATATAGTATAGTTTTATCATCTGTTCTTTTATTGTGATCTTGCCGGTACATTCAATGTAATTGACCTACACGGCTGCAACGTATCATGTTGCGATACTTTCTCCGACGAGTAAGAATACAGTACAGGTTACGGTCTACACTCAACTGCCGATGGCGTTGATGGGACTCCACAACCGATTACTTGTTTCCTTTGAGACTATTGAGGTATATATCAGTTTTACGTTATTTATACATGTGATTGCACTTTGATATATACATTGATGTACTTGTGTGTGCCAAAGATCTTGATCCGAGGATGGCACGGATACCGAGAGGCTTGACCGTCGAGGTCGGGTCGCTCTGATATGGTATCGAGCACATGTTGACTGTAGGACGTGACCTAGAAATCGGAAAGCCCTAGGACAGGAAATCTCTAAAACTTTATTTTCAAAAGGATCCTTTACTTCTCGTCTTTTCTGATTTTATCAAGTAGTCCCTCGACCTCAAATAGTTAGAATATACACCTTTCCTTTTGACCACACGGAAGATCAATCAAGTCACCCAAGAATTAAAGATATCGGACAACCGATGGCCATTTCAAAGTAACAAGGGTTTCACCATGCATTAGAAGAGTTGAAGCTGCAACAATTGAAGACTCAAGACTAGAAGAATTTGAAGAATGAAGAATTATTTGACCTTTAGAAGACCAAACCCTGTTACACACTTACGTTAGATGCGGCGATTTGTGAGTTGTCATTTGTTTGATGTTTTCCGACAGCCACAAAGTAAAACCCGTTTCTTCAAAAACTATTGTTTGTATTGTGTGTATCCTCCCCACCTCTCTCATATCTCATCCCAAAACTTTTGGACCCATAGATGATGAATGAAGTTGGACCGGTATTCTCTGGACGAAAACCCAGCGGAGGCAGAGCTATGGATTCGAACATGGAGAGTCACTTGGGAGCAATTTGGTTTCAAGGAAGAATGAAGTATCGACGCTCTTGAAGACTTTGAAGGAAGTGCTGCAACATGGTGGCAGATGCATCAAGCTATACAGGATGGAATGGAGCAAAGACTTGGGAAGAATTCAAGAAGACTCGACAAGATCTCGTCTTATCCGAAGCACCATGATACACCAAGAAATAAACCTTGTGCTGCAAGATTTGCGGAGAAATAGGACACACCAGGAGGAACACAAGGATGGATGCCCTCATTGTGAGGAGAAACACCCGGTGAGGAATGCCCAACTAGTCAAGTGACTTGTTTCTTGTGTGAAGGAACCACCCACTACCCGACTCAAGGTCACATTTACCCCATGGTGCAACAAACTATTCAGGAGCAGGAAGAAGGAATGAAAGAAGCCCTCCGAGAAGTTATGAAAGAACTGTGATGAAGGAATGTGTTGAAGACCCCGATGGAGAAGGCCTCAACAGATTTTACTCCAATTCCTGCTATTCATGTGGAGAAGAAGGACATTTTCACGAGATTGCACCAAGGAAAGAAAAGAG
The DNA here is from genome assembly GCA_021605205.1 of Aegilops longissima. Lineage (NCBI taxonomy): Eukaryota > Viridiplantae > Streptophyta > Magnoliopsida > Poales > Poaceae > Aegilops > Aegilops longissima. The sequence continues at coordinate 17,180 of JAHIAM010000988.1, forward strand.
TGTCAGGATACTTCGGTGGAAGCAATAGAGTTTGATCCACAGGGAATAGAAGGTTTGATCGAACGAAGAAACCCGGAAGAGAAAACAAACACACCCTCGTAACAACCCAATTTCTGCAAAGAGGGACAAGAGTCGTATTACTGTTTTGAATGTAAGGACGTCGGGCATTATGCCAATCATTGTCTTGAAAGGAAGCAAGGAACTCAAGGAGCAGGCACCATCTCCAAGAAGCCCAAAGACTTATCGAAAGTTATGTGTTTTCATTGCAAGGAAGCAGGACATTATGCTACTAAATGATCCTACAAGAAGGAAGCTGGAGTTCAGTAGTTGGAATTTTGATATGGATAATAAGAGTGGTAGAAACCAATTTTTTTTCATGAGTACAATAAGTTGAGTTATGTAATGGGTGCTCAGAGTTTGTAATGGATTCATGAAATCAATAAAGTTAAGGTGACATGTTTTCATATGTTTAATTGTATGAGTTGTTACTCTATGAACACGGATTTTGACCATTTTCGAGGATATGAGAAATATGGTCTATGGATGGATTTGTGAATTTCATTTTAAGGGTGATATTACCCTATGAAGAACACTAGACCAATGGAAATGGAAATGTGTCCCACAGGTTTGAGTTTGGAAAAAAAATGAGTTGAAGTTTTATCTTTGATATGATGGTATTAAGAAATGAAATGTTATTGGATTTAAAGTGGTGTAATGTTGGAAAATGGAGCAATTGTAACTCCAAGGATGAGTGAAATTGGTACAAGTGTTGAAGTGGGCTCATAACCCACAGGCCCAGGAATTAATAAGGGTCAAGTACCCACTGGAAGAAGAAATTTTGGGAAGACTGCGATTTGATCAGCAGACGTTTCGTAGGAGGTTACGCAAAAACCCGTGAGTTGTGAAGAAACGATAGATGTTTTGTTCAGCTTGCAGAATCAATGGAATTATCGAACTAAGTTCGTTGAGAAGAGAAATTCTGCAATGCTTGTGAGTATGCCCAAGTGTTAGAATACGTGATTCACTGCTTACGTATGTGGTAATGATTCAAGTACGGGATGGATTGGCCCCATACGGAGACTTCTATCATGAACTATCATATGTTGATGGAAAATCGAGAGACTTGAAAACTTTAGAAGAGCGTCGACACGACAAGCCAAAAACCTTAGAATGGTAGGACGATTGATCCATGTACCGCAAGCTGTTGCCAAACGTAGGTCATACGGTGAGACCCAACCCAACCCATTATTCCTGCAGGAGAAACCTGTAATGGTCGACCACCATGAGATCTCGATAGTTGTTTATTGGCGACAGACTGTCACTAAGGAGACACGATCTCGGAAGAACCTCACCAGATGAAAGGACACGATTTGAGGAAAAGGTTTTGACCCTACCGAAGAGCCCTAGTGTAGGAGTTACTTGAAGTTGTGAGAAGACCGATGGTGTTCACCCTAGGATGGAGTACCTGAGTTCCGTTGGAACCATAACCCTGCTTCTAAGTGTGGTAGCACACTAGACCATTCGATCGACGGTTTGCTGGAAGACCCCAAACCCTAACCTTTTCTTGCAGCCTCTTCAATCTCGAGGACGAGATTCATTTTAAGTGTAGGTTTGTAACATCCCAAAATTCTAAATTTTGGAATGTTATAATAAATAAATAGTTTTGATTGATTGATTGTTTGTTGTGTGATTTATTGTGTGAAATTGAGTGAAATTTGAAACTTTCGAAAGTTGAATGAGAGGAATGAAATGACTTTCCCAAACTTCCACCTTGCATTTATGATCTCCATGAATTCAAATTCTTTTCATCACAAAACCCTGGAGAGAAGATGACATGACTTCTTCCATTTATTTAAATGACAAGGGTGTTGAAAATATTTGAATTTCATTTGGAAAATATTTTCAATTCTGAAACTTTATGCAACTCAATGATTTTCACGAGAGAAGATAAAATGACTTCTTCAAATTAAATGAAATATGAGTTGGGAGTTTTAAAAGAATTAAATTCAAAGTTCTTTTGAATTTATTTCCAATTGGAGTTATTTGAGTTTTATTCAAATTATTTTCTCCAAAACAAAATACATAGAAAATAGGGTAACATGATTCCCTACATCAGAAAATTGAGAGAAATTAATTTGAAGTCATTTTGGTATTTTAAAAATGATTTTATTGGATTTTATTGGACCGTAGCACTGTGTGAATTATTAAAATTTGTGTGTATTTTATTTGAAGCTAAAATAGTGTTCATGTTGTAGAAAATCTTTTTCTGAAAATTTTGATATATTATATGCCTATATAAAATTTTTATTTATTTCTGTTTTGTTGTCTCTGTCAAAAAAAAAGAAAAAATTTTGCTGCGCCCCGCCGGGCCAAGGCCCAAGGCCCAAGGCCAAGCCAGCGGCCGGCCGGCCAAGGCCATCCACCGCACGCACCTAGGGAGCCAGGGAGCCAAGGTTTCCTATTCTTTTACAAATCCTAGTAGGATTTGATCCCGTTTCGTTATTCCGTTTATTCCGATTTGTTTCTAGATCTTTTCCCTTTTGTTTCCTAATCCTAGTCTATTTCTTGTCCCTACCTCAAGCAAAGCCCTCCCCTCCCCAATATAAATACCCAAGCACCCCCCTCCAACACATCAAACCAACACCTCTCCTCTCCTCTCCTCTCCTCTCCGCAGCAAAGAAGCAGCAGCACCACCGCCTCCGCCAAGTGCTGCCGCGCCTCGACCTCTCCTGAGGTTTATATGATCTCCTCTCCACCGCCCCGTGATCTCCTTTCCTCTAGGAGCAACGCAACATCGGATCCGATCTTCTTCCCCAACTCCGACGACTACTCCGGTGAGATCCACGAAATCCCGTAATTCATTTTTTTCAGAAAATAGCAATCTTAGAAAATTCATATCTTTTAGAGTTTTTAGTATTTTTGAGTGATTCCAATTGCTATGTGTCACAAATTTGCTGAAGTTTCTGTTAGTTCAATTGTATTTCATATTTGAGCAGTTTAAATTTGTGTTTGTATGAATTTTCTCAAATCACTAGATTTGAGATATTTTGAGTTAGGAATATTATTTTTGACCGATTCTTTTTGCTCCTGGTCTCTAGGACCTTTGTTTATCCAGTAGTATTTAGTATTTTATTTTCAGGTTAATTTAAATTAGGTTTTAGCAAAACAGTACTGTTTTAGTATTAGTTCTGTTTTAGCTTTTTCTTTATTGTTTTTATTAGTTTTAAAGTATTTATTTTTGTCACTTTTGACAAAATTAGTTGTGTTCTGTTAGACAACAGGAGAAAATTTATTTTATTTTAAAAAATTTATTTTCCTTAGTTTTGTATGAAACCTTCTATAGGTCATAGTTAGAGTTTTATAAAAGCTTTTTATTTGTTTCTTTTTGCAAATAAGATTTTATGGAAAAAATACTTTCTGTTAAATTAGTTATTTTACATTTTATTTTCTGTTAATTTATTAGTTTAGTATTTTAATTGCTGTTAAGTTTTTACTTACGGCAAAACTATATTAGATGTTTGTAGCAAAGTCATAGATCTTCGTTAGTAGTTTTTCTTTGTAGTTTTATTTGAAGTTTCTTTTGATTTTGTTTGAGTTTTATTATCGATTTTCCTTGCTGTTTTGATTGTTATTTGAGTGCTAAAATTGTTTGCTAGGATGTTTGCTTATGTGAATGCTATGTTTGACTATATAGATTTTCAACGGAGGGACGAATAGTTCTACCAAGTCTTTATTCGAGAGCGTTATTATCTTCATCAAGTAATACCGAGCAAGTTCACTTTGACCATGCTTTCATACCTATGTTTTATTGCATTTAGTGGCATCTTTGCAACAACCCTCCAGAGTGATATTGAATCCTTGTAGTTGAGTAGTATGCATGAGGTAGGAACCCATCACCCTGTTACCAAGCCGGGGCGTTATTTATTTTAATGCTACGCTATTGTAGACGGGTTGGTATGAGTGCTCGAGGAGTGGTGTGAGAATGGAGGATCTCGTCAATGGCGACAACTCCATGATGGAATCTGCAAGGACTGCATCTTCAAGGCCTCAAGACTTCAAGACTCGAGACAAGAATTCAATACACACTCTTGGGTGAAGGATGGTTGTGGGCACCTGGAGAAACCGGTGGTTGGCGGGATGCATGGAGAAGCGCCATGACATCTTTGGAAAGCTTCACCTAGACTCAAAGAGACGGAAGAATACTTCATGCCCGAAGCTTACATGCAACCGCAAGTCACTATGGGCTCTGGCTTGGTTGACCTTAGTTGTGACTCTGGCTGGGGCGGTGCTAGCAGATGTAGAACTACGGTAGGATTGGATGAGCACGGACGGTGGTCGGAGGAACTCTTGGAAGACCATGTTTGGTCGTCTTGTTCTCAAACACCACGAAGTGCGAGAGCGTAAAAAGAGGATCGAATCTTGCGGGTAAAGTGTACAAACCTCTGCAGAGGTTTAAACCTAATCGATTAGCCGTGTCCCGATTCACGGACAATTTGAGCATCTGGACTTGGATCTATCTGGAACTCTCAACACCGGATTGATAACTTAATTGTGGGCAACTTATGATGATTTTGGGCTATGAGACATCGGTTGACGGAACCATGTCATGATAGAAAACTCCATAGTACAGACTTCATTTATTCCTTTGATGTAGGGAAAATAAAACCAGCTTTTACGCAAAAACCCCGGACACGAGCCACAAAGCCATATTGCATATAGTATAGTTTTATCATCTGTTCTTTTATTGTGATCTTGCGGTACATTCAATGTCTTGACCTACACGGCTGCAACGTATCATGTTGCAGATACTTTCTTCCGACGAGTAAGAATACGGTACAGGGTTACGGTCTACACTCAACCTGCCGATGGCGTTGATGGGACTCCACAACCGATTACTTGTTTCCGCTGAGACTATTGAGGTATATATCAGTTTTACGTTATTTATGTTGGGGAACGTAGTAATTTCAAAAATTTTCCTACGATCACGCAAGACCATGGTGATGGCATAGCAACGAGAGGAAGAGTGTCCGTCCACGTACCCTCGTGAACCCGAAGCGGAAGCGTTATAACAACGCTGTTGATGTAGTCGACGTCTTCACGACCGACCGATCCAAGCACCGAACGACGGCACCTCCGAGTTACGCACGTTCAGCTCGATGGCGATCCCGGACCGATCCAGCAAAGTGTGGGGATGAGTTCCACAAGACGACGGCGTGGTGGCGATGATGATGCTCCACCGACGCAGGGCTTCGCCTAAGCTCCATGACGATATGACTTCTCCAAGCAGGCTTCACCTAAGCTCCGCGACGATATGACCGAGGTGGAATATGGTGGAAGGGGCACCGACACGGCTAAGGAAAGATCCGTAGATCAACTTGTGTGTCATGGGGTGCCCTGCCCTGTATATAAAGGAGGGAAGGGAGGGGCTGGCTGCCACCTATGGCTGCGCACGGGAGTCCTACTCCCAGGGAGTAGGATTCCCCAATCCTAGTCCAACTAGGGTTTGACCAAGGGAGAGGGAGAGAGGCGCCACCCCTTCTCCTAATCCTAATAGGACTAGGGAAGGGGGAAGGCTGCGCCAGCATATGGCCCCCTTTCTCTTTCCCTTAAGGCCCATCAAGTCCCATTGACTCCCGGGAGGTTCCGTAACCCCAGGTACTCGGTAAAATTCCCAATTTCACGGGAGTGATTCCGAGTCCAAACATAGGCTTCCAATATATCAATCTTTATGTCTCGACCATTTGAGACTCCTCGTCATGTCCGTGATCTCATCAGGGACTCAACAACCTTGGTACATCAATATCATATAAACTCATAATAATCATCATCGAAGCGTTAAGCGTCACGGACCCTACGGGTTCGAGAACTATGTAGACATGACCGAGACACCTCTCGGTCAATAACCAATAGCGGGACCTGGATGCCCATATTGGTTCCTACATATTCTCTGAAGATCTTTATCGGTCGAGACCGCATAACAACATATCGTTGTTCCTTTGTCATCGGTATGTTACTTGCCCGAGATTCGATCGTCGGTATCCAATACCTAGTTCAATCTCACATTGGCAAGTCTCTTTTCTCGTTCCGTAATACATCATCTCACAACTAACACATTTAGTTGCAATGCTTGCAAGGCTTATGTGATGTGCATTACCGAGAGGGCCCAGAGATACCTCTCCGACAATCGGAGTGACAAATCCTAATCTCGAAATATGCCAACCCAACATGTACCTTCGGAGACACCTGTAATGCACCTTTATAATCACCCAGTTACGTTGTGACGTTTGGTAGCACCCAAAGTGTTCCTCGGGCAAACGGGAGTTGCATAATCTCATAGTCATAGGAACATGTATAAGTCATGAAGAAAAGCACTAGCAACAAACTATACGATCAGGTGCTATGCTAATGGAATGGGTCATGTCAATCAGATCATTCAACTAATGATGTGATCCCATTAATCAAATAACAACTCCTTGTTCATGGTTAGGAAACATAACCATCTTTGATTAACGAGCTAGTCAAGTAGAGGCATACTAGTGACACTCTGTAGGTTTATGTATTCACACATGTATTATGTTTCCGGTTAATACAATTCTAGCATGAATAATAAACATTTATCATGATATAAGGAAATAAATAATAACATTTATTATTGCCTCTAGGGCATATTTCCTTGATCTCCCACTTGCACTAGAGTCAATAATCTAGATTACACAAGAATGATTCTAACACCCATGGAGTCTTGGTGCTGATCATGTTTTGCTCGTGGAAGAGGCTTAGTCAACGGGTCGCAACATTCAGATCCGTATGTATCTTGCATATCTCTATGTCTCCCACGGACCAAATCCGGATGGAGTTGAAGCGTCTTTTGATGTGCTTGGTTCTCTTGTGAAATCTGGATTCCTTTGCCAAGGCAATTGCACCAGTATTGTCACAAAAGATTTTCATTGGACCCGATACACTAGGTACAACACCTAGATCGGATATGAACTCCTTCATCCAGACTCCTTCATTAGCTGCTTCCGAAGCAGCTATGTACTCAGCTTCACATGTAGATCCCGCAACGACGCTTTGTTTGGAACTGCACCAACTGACAGCTCCACCGTTTAATGTAAATACGTATCCGGTTTGCGATTTAGAATCGTCCGGATCAGTGTCAAAGCTTGCATCGACGTAACCGTTTACGACGAGCTCTTTGTCACCGCCATAAATGAGAAACATATCCTTAGTTCTTCTCAAGTACTTAAGGATGTTCTTGATCGCTGTCCGATGATCCACTCTGGATTACTTTGGTACTGCCTGCTAAACTTACTGACAAAGGCACACATCAGTCTGGTACACAGCATTGCATACATGATAGAGCCTATGGCTGAAGCATAGGAACATCTTTCATTTCTCTCTATCTTCTGCGGTGGTGGGCATTGAGTCTTACTCAATTTCACACCTTGTAATACCGGCAAGAACCCTTTCTTTGCCTCGATCCATTTTGAACTTTTCAAAACTTTATCAAGGTATGTGCTTTGTGAAAGTCCTATTAAGCGCCTTGATCTATCTCTATAGATCTTAATGCCCAATATGTAAGCAGCTTCACCGAGGTCTTTCATCGAAAACTCTTATTCAAGTATCCCTTTATGCTATCCAGAAATTCTATATCATTTCCGATCAATAATATGTCATCCACATATAATATCAGAAATGCTACGGAGCTCCCACTCACTTTCTTGTAAATACAGGCTTCTCCAAAAGTCTGTATAAAACCAAATGCTTTGATCACACTATCAAAACGTTTATTCCAACTCCGAGAGGCTTGCACCAGTCCATAAATGGATCGCTGGAGCTTGCACACTTTGTTAGCTCCTTTGGATCGACAAAACCTTCTGGTTGCATCATATACAACTCTTCTTCCAGAAATCCATTCAGGAATGCAGTTTTAACATCCATTTGCCAAATTTCATAATCATAAAATGCGGCAATTGCTAACATGATTCGGACGGACTTAAGCATCGCTACGGGTGAGAAGGTCTCATCGTAGTCAATCCCTTGAACTTGTCGAAAACCTTTTGCAACAAGTCGAGCTTTATAGACAGTAATATTACCATCAGCGTCAGTCTTCTTCTTGAAGATCCATTTATTTTCAATTGCTTGCCGATCATCGGGCAAGTCAACCAAAGTCCACACTTTGTTCTCATACATGGATCCCATCTCAGATTTCATGGCCTCAAGCCATTTTGTGGAATCTGGGCTCACCATCGCTTCTTCATAGTTCGTGAGGTTCATCATGTTCCGGTAACATGACTTCCGAACAGGATTACCGTACCACTCAGTGCGGATCTTGCTCTGGTTGATCTCACGAGTTCAGTAGAAACTTGATCTGAAGTTTCATGATCATCATCATTAGCTTCCTCCCTATTTGGTGTAGGTGTCACGAAACTGTTTTCTGTGATGTACTACTTCTCAATAAGGAGTAGATACGATTATCTCATCAAGTTCTACTTTCCTCCCACTCACTTCTTTCGTGAGAAACTCTTTCTCCAAAAAGTTTCGAATTTAGCAACAAAAATCTTGCCTTCGGATCTGTGATAGAAGGTGTACCCAACTGTCTCCTTTGGGTATCCTATGAAGACACATTTCTCGATTTGGGTTCGAGCTTATCAGGTTGAAGCTTTTTCACATAAGCATCGCATCCCCAAACTTTCAAAAGCGACAACTTTGGTTTCTTGCCAAACCACAGTTCATAAGGCGTCGTCTCAACGGATTTAGATGGTGCCCTATTTAAAGTGAATGTAGCCGTCTCTAAAGCATAACCCCAAAACGATAGCGGTAAATCAGTAAGAGACATCATAGATCGCACCATATCTAATAAAGTACGACACGACGCTCGGACACACCATTACGTTGTGGTGTTCCGGTGGCGTAAGTTGTAAACTATTCCACATTGTTTCAAATGTAGGCCAAACTCGTAACTCAAATATTCTCCTCCACGATCAGATCGTAGAAACTTTATTTTCTTGTTACGATGATTTTCCACTTCACTCTGAAATTCTTTGAACTTTTCAAATGTTTCAGACTTGTGTTTCATTAAGTAGATATACCCATATCTGCT
>JAHIAM010000989.1:0-59118 GCA_021605205.1 Aegilops longissima
GGCACAAAAGTTTGTGAAGTATTTTTGTCCTGGATGACATAAATAAATTATTGCATAGTTTGCATTAGAAATCACCTCACAAATATACATGTATGCAATATTTTTGGTCGTATCCAAGGTAATCATGTCCTCATCAAAAAGCTTGATTGGCTCTTTCTCTTTTGAGTTCTTTTCTCTTGCAAAACTTCACGAACCAAGATAGCAATTGTGTATGCGATGATAACTTTGTGACACACAAGTTGATGCTAAGATATGCACCTCTTTGGTATGGTATGTATGCTATGGAGTATGATCACTAATGTGCATAAGTCACGTTGCCGGCAATACTCAATGGCTAGTCTCGATGGGTAAGCAACGCAAAAGATGGGTGATGCGGAGCATCCCACGTTCATCACCATGTACACTCCGACTACTCTCCAAGCCCCAAGTGGACATATGACGAGACCTCAAACAAACGCCATTGGACACAAGGTGAACTCGCTCCTCTCCGAACCTTCACTTCCCACATGTGAGACATGGTTACTACCTCAAATATATGTGCTATGCATGACCAGGAACAATGAGGAAGACCATGGACAAGACGGCGAGGACACAAAGTACAAGGACCAAGAGAGGAAGCTGGCGGTTACAGCGGCCGGACGTCTGACCAGACCGGACGTCCGACCAGACCGGACGTCTGACGACTCCCGAGTTCGGACGACCGGCCCCCTCCGGACGTCCGTGCCAGCGACCACCGAACCAAATCTGCGGACATCCGAAGATCAACGGACGTCCGGGACCCCGCGAGCCTCCGGACGACCGAGCCCCTCCAGACGTCCGACCGAAGCATGCCCGAGCCGAATCTACGGACGTCCGAAGAGCACCGGACGTCCGGACCTTCCCGAGCCTCCGGACGACCGGAACCCTCCGGACGTCCGACGCCTGTCTGCGCACAGTGTGTTGGGCCGCAGCCCATGTACCCTGATGTAGGGCGGAACCCTACGTGGACGATCTTTCACGTTGGAGCGGATCCTACGGGGAATCACGAAGAACACGCGGAAGAACACGCGGAAATCAAGGGGAGGAACGAGGGGAAAACACTCAACCAACAAGGAATCGGTCACACAAATGCTAGATCGATGAACACAAAGGGAGATACATGATTCAAGGTCAACAAAGGACGATACAAACGGTAGCCGTTCTTCTCCGTGAGGAGGTCTTGATGGGGTCCACCCTAGAAGGGGGTCTTGAATCCGCTTGGGGGATCTTCTCCGAAGAGGTCCTGGGCTCCGAGGAGAAGTAACCAAGTGGACGAGCAAGGCTCTCACACAAACATGAGCTAAACCTAAGCTAACCCTAGAAAGGATGAGGGGACGGTCTATTTATAGTCTAGGTCCACCAAGGGGTAAGTTGGGGGTGAAACGAGTACATGGGCCTCGGCCCGGAACGCTGCACGCAGGCAGGGCGGTAGTACCGTTCTTCTGGGCGGTAGTACCGCTTGAGGTGCTTCAGCGGTAGTACCGCTTGGAGGGCGGTAGTACCGCTTGAGGTGCTTCAGCGGTAGTACCGCTTGGAGGGAGGTAGAACCGCTCTGACGCCGTTCGATTCCTGGAGCGTGTCGGGTTCGGCAGAAGTAGGACGGATGGCGAGCGGTAGTACCGCTTGGCTTGAGCGGTAGTACCGCTTGGGTGGCCTCAGCGGTAGTACCGCTTGGAGTGGGCGGAAGTACCGCTTGTTCTGGAGCGGCCAGGTTCTCTTCCTCCTTCTCTTCCATGCTTGGCCTTGGTCCTTGGATTCTCCATGGTCGTCTCGGTCGTACCTGAGTATATGCAAGATCCACGCATGAGGTAGTAGCCATGTCTCACATGTAGAAAGTGAAGGTTCGGAGAGGAGCGAGTTCACCTTGTGTCCCATGGTGTATATTCGAGGTCTCGTCATATGTCCTCTTGGGGCTTGAAGAGTCGTTGGAGTGTACATGGGGATGAACGTGGGATGCTCCGCATCATCTCCCCCCTTGTGAAAGATCCGACCTCGGATCGTGATCCTCATCACCATGGAAACGGTTATCGCAAACGGACTTGTAGTTGGACGAAGCTGAAGACATGTCGCAATCCAAGTAGTCCAAGGTGTCGCCGGAGTGATAGATATGCAAAAAGAGCAAACACAAGCAACACTCGGAAATACAATGGTTAGCGCACACAAAGTGTCCATCATGTAAGAATGAGTCCGTGCGGCAAGATTGGTCGTGACAAAGCGCATGAAGCTTATCAAGATGATCTAGAATGAGATGCAAAGCATTCATTGGAGGAAATGCAATCATTGTGCACACAAATGTGTTGTAAATATGATCAATGCAACCACGGTGCAAAATGATGTCATAGTGAGACGGTTTATCAATAGCATGAATATGGCAATGGATGCTCAACATGTGTATGTTATCATGCAATTGATGGTGGACAATATGATCATGATGTATGAATATGCCATCAAGGAAGATCACAACAAATTTGCTAAGGAAATGCACAAGCTCATATATCATGGATGACATGGAAATAGATGCAACAAGACAAGCATAATGTGAGTCAATCCATGCATAGCGTGCAAACTTGTGGTGAGTATGATATGTCCATCGAGCATGACATGTATGAGCACAATCAACAAATATGCAGGTGTTGGTGTACCAAAGCTCGATGTCGAGGCATGAGTGGAGTTTTGAAGGTGCATCCAAGAAGTGCGAAGCTCCTCAATGTGAAGGTCCATGTAGCCAATCTCCAATGTCGTTTCTCCGCTCACTAGATGTAACATGTAGACAACAAGAAGGAAACAACAATGAAAGAGTGACCCATCCAATATGCGATTTGAGGATGACTCAAAGAGAAGGAGTTCACCTTTAGGAGTGTCTCAAGGATGATGTAGCGCATTGAGTATGCCTTCTCATAACCAAAATGTCTCCGACGGTAATGCCTTGTGAATCCTTCAAAATGAAAGAACATGACAAACACTCGGAAAAACAAATGAGGTTAGCGAAAGTGCAAAACCTATCATTCGTGTGGTAAGATACCAAGCAAGTGTATGCATCATGCTCATCATTAGAAAGGACAAGGAGCATTGATAGTATGGAGGCATATGATGCGAGAACAACCAAATGCAATAGTCTCATTCAAACAAGCATGCATCACAAGTAATATGTCAAAGTCTCCAAGATCAATAAGCATAGTATGGTTGCACTCAATACAAGTGGATATGAAAGAGGCAACTAATGGACACAAGAGACAATGATCAAGATATATCATGTGAGAGGCATGAGCATATATGTCATCAACCCAAGAAAGCAAGTAATAGTGGAACATGGGTGATGCAACATAGCAAGCAATCATAGCGATCAAGTCAAGCAAGCTAGTAGTGCGAAGATGCAACATACTAGGAGGAATCATGGCAGGCATGTCATGTGTGCAAATAGTGCGCATGAATAATTCACATGTCATAGCACAAGCATGAAAGCAAGATATGAGGAAAGTAGGTTCATGGTATTGGCAAGAAGTCCTATGTAAATAGCAATGTAACATCATGACTCTCCCAACACAAGAATCAACAATAGTATGAGGCACATGATAAACATGGCAATAGCTACTAGGATCTCCACCAAGCATGCAAATACACATAGGAGTAGCATAATGGTGAATCATGGGTAGATGCAAGCAAGGGTCACAAGTGCATGGCAAAGGCATAGAAGCAAGCATAACATGCAAAGTGAACACGGTAAAATGAGCATAAGGTGGCAAGTGGTAAATAGCCCATAGCCGTGTGAGAGCCAAGTAGAAGAGATGCGCGTAGTCCTTGCGCAAAAGGAATGGTGGGAATGAAAGTCCACGTGATCCCAAGTCATCGTTGCTCTCAAGAGCTCATTTCGTCAACTCTTGGGATTGAGAAGTTGACGAGTATACATGAGTATCTACACAAAACAAAGACAAAGGAAAAATTGTGTGTGCGTGGTAGATGTACGCATCATCCATCATGATGCATACATGCATGTGTCGGTTAGCACAAAATATCCAATGCTCAAATAAATGAGATGCGTGATATAAAAACATGTCATCCATCATGATAGGTTTGTTGTTATGTATAGCATAATGGAGACTCAAATTGTGTAATGCATCATGAGAAATATGTAGAGCATTGTTATTCATGGAATGCATAAGGTGCAAGCAATTATGTGAATCATGCAAAGTATGGGATGAATCAAAATCTCCTAATGTGTATGAGGAAACTATGGGGGTCTCCTCATGAGCATTAATGGAAACATCACATGGAGAATATTGACAACATCCAAAACAATGCATATTTGGAACAATGTGATCATGGCATGGAATAGTAGATGAATTGCATAAATCATGTAAAGGAAGCATGGCAATATCATCACAAGAGAAGCAAAGGCCAATGACCATCATCTCGTCATCTATGCCATAAGTGCAAATGGGATTGATTTTAATGGGGAATGCATAGTTACTATGTTGAGATTGAAGTGAGGCAATTTGAGAGATCTCACTCATAGCATATGACAAGTTCAATGGATTGTCAAACATGAAGTGACCAATAGAATTTTCACAAGATATCCTATGAAGCATAGCATCACAACTAGGCAACTCAACATGCTCATCATCATATTCATCATAAATAGGTAAGTCAAGGCATGAAGAAGTTTCACTAGCATGAAGCATGGTAATAGGTGGGTCAACATCATGGGAGCAATCAATGTCAAGATGGTCCACTAGTGGGACAAGAGAAGTACCATCACCTATGTTACCTTTGGAGCATCGCTCATGTGTTGTAGGTGAGGTGTCAACGATCCATTCATTGTCATCTTCATCTTGATAGAACCATGTGGGGGTGTATCATCGTCCATCATGGCCATCGTCGTCTCCAATGGAGGAATAGACTCATCAAGGATAGGCATGTCTCATGTAGGAGACCTAGCACCAAAGAAGAAAACACACTAGGAGTAGAGGTTAATTCGTTAGGAATCATAGTGGCCTCACATGCCGTGTCAACTACCTCACTCACTAAGTGTTGTGGCTCACTCACTCCCAATATGATGCTCTCACTGTATGGTTGGTGGAGTCACTCAAATGGCGCTCAACCTCACATAGGATGTGTGGCATGCTCTCAAGTGTGGGACTAGTGGTGGTCACACTCATCCTCTCATAGGAAATGCTCTCAATGTCACGTATGGTGGAGTCACTCATGTCACTCATGGGATGGTGGCTCTCATCACATGGCAATTGGGGCATCTCGATATATGTGGGTGCCGAGAGATGTAGGTGCAATGTCTCCAAGCGCGGTCGCGTAGCTTGACTCGGAGTATGAGTCCAATGTGGGCGCTGCCTTCATGTTGTTGAAGAGGTTCGCGCCGTCGTCGCCGTGGTCAAAGGGATGGCCCTTGCTCGACTGCCTTGTCACCGCCTTGGTGTTGGAGGCCCATATTATGTGGCACCTCATAGCTCGTCTCCATGACCGAAGGGAGTTTCCCATGCTCGCCATCTTCCTTGAGGGGCTTCAAGATGGAAGGGCCCTCGCTTCAGAGGTGGTCGCCTTGGACTTGATGAAGTCGATGTAGGCGTACACATGGGAAGTAGGCGAAGATGCCGTACGTCCAAAGGCGAAGATGCCTTGAGAACACTTGGCGAAGATGCCAAAGTGGTTGATGTAGCCGTAGCGCCGTCTTGGTGGTGGTCGTCTCGCGGTCTTCTCTTGTGTTTATGAAGCTTCGACTTGGCGTGTTGGGACTTGTGCATTTGCGCTTGTGGAGCATCTTCATGATGATGGTGTCATTGTCGTGTTTGAGCTCGTAGAAGATGTCGTTCGTCGTCGTCGTGCACATGATGCTTGGAGGTGACTTGCCCTTCATGACGATGTTGATCACGAATGTGATGGTGGTCACCATATAGATGTGCACGAGGACGATTTGCGCTTGCATCGCTTGGGCGCTCCGAAGACTTGTGGCTTGAACGTCGCCGCCTTGAAGATGACGAAGGGGAAGAAGACTTGATCAAGGCCCGAATCTCCTCCATCCTTGCATCTTGCTCCTCTTTATGTGCGGCAAGATTCTTATCGAAGTAGTCCCTTCTCCTTGCTTCGGAGTGATGAATGTCGATGGAGATGTTCTCGGCGCGCTCGCAATCTTGATTGTGTGCTTTGCACTTGTCGTTGTAGATCAAGAAAGACGCTTTGGTGATGTAGTTGTTCACGCCGTCGTTGTTGTCGAAGACCGGAGATGAAATGCCTTGCCTATCCATCACAAGACTCGAGCAAATATGAGTGGGAGAAAGAGAAGAACTTATACCAATGTACCTTGACCGATGTTGACAATGAATCAAGTTCACTCAAATGCGGACAATGAAATAGCACTATTGGTACCAATCCTTGTCGGTTCTCACACCTACACAAGTAAAGCTTATGGAGGAGCTCGATGAGGATAGTGGCACAAAATTTAATGCAAAATGTTAGCAAGAGTCAATAATGTTGAAAGAGATTCACAAATTCGCAAGTGAAACAAATGGACCAATAGCAAAGAATGGCACACGGAAACACACACGGATAGATAAATGGGGTCGTGCAACCAAGGAATGAGCACAAAATGTGGAATCCACGGAAAACGCTCGTGTTGCACAACTCAAGAGAGACGCTAGCACGATTGCTCAATAGGCGGATACGACACTTGTGCACAACCTATAAGATGCAAAATGGATAAACTTCTATCCCAAGTATGCTATGTATGTATGGTTCCCGGTGTTTCTCTCAAGATGATCCAAGATGATCGGATATGACAATCTTATATGCAACGTGGTATGATGCTATGGCACTTGCTTACAAGCTCTTTGCTCTCTTTCTTTTGCTTAAAAGCTTTATTTTTTTTATTTTTTTTTTGTATGGCCACTTTGCACAATGCACAAACCAAGATAGCAATTGTGTATATGCGGGAACAAATTTGTGACACAAGATATGATACCAATATATGCACCACAATGATATGGTATATATGCTATGTGAAGTATGATCACTAATGTGCACAAGTAACGTTGCCGGCAATACTCAAATGGCTAGTCTCGATAGGCAAGTAACGCAAAAGTAAGGCTAGGGGTTAACAATGCAATGGCAAGGGGAATATACAATGGAGGGATACCACGATACCAAGATGATATGGAGGTTACCGTCATTGGCGATGATGAGTGGCGGTGTTCTTGATGTAGATACCAAGATGATGGAGACTCGTCCCTAAGTAGCCGAAACACCTTAGGAAACGGAAAAACCGCGAACTCAAAATCTCAAACGTCAAATGTCAAAATGGTGGTAGCGGGAATGCGGTGGTGGTTTGCACTTGGCAATGCGGAAGTGGAATGATGGGCTATACACGTGTCGGAGTTGAAGTTGCCGTCCCTAAGTAGCCGAAACACCTTAGGAGACACAAGCCACAACTCGAAAAAGCTCAATCAACTATTGGGTTAAGTTGGGGTGGAAGTGTATGTTGGTCAAGCCTATGCGGAAGTTATGGTGGTGGTGGTGGTTGATGAAGATGCAACCGTCCCTAAGTAGCCTAAACACCTTAGGAGACTTGAATCACAACTCAAACAACCTCAAATGCAAAGGGGAACAAAATTGGCTAGGTTGCGGAAGTCGGTGGTGGTTATGCGGAGGATGTGGTGGAAGCCCTAGGCAAAGATGCCAAAGTTCTGAAAATTCGATGGAGTCAAATGGTGGTGGTAGTATTTTTGTGGGAAGGGGGATGTCAATAGCTTCAAAACGAGCTAAAGAACGTCAAAATCGGAGTTCGGATGAATTAGTTATGGGCAAAACGGTGAAACTCGGAAAGCTGAAACTGGCCAGGGCGGTAGTACCGCTGGGGAGGGCGGTAGTACCGCCGTGTCGGGATTTTTCGACTGTTTTGGCTGAAACGGGCCTGGCAGTAGTACTGTTCGTGAGGGCGGTAGTACCGCTTGAGGTTCTCAGCGGTAGTACCGCTTGAGGGCGGTAGTACCGCCGTGTCGGATTTTTCGACTTCTCAAATCGTTATGCGCGATTTTGGGGCGGAAATGGATGATTTCGGGGTCAAAATTCGATGGATTTTGTGGATGGAAAGAGGGGAAACTTGGGGAGATGCTAGATCCACTCGAAACCAAGCAAATCCATGGATCAAAATCAACAAAACATCATCAAAACTAACAAATCACAAAAAATTTTGGGGCTATTTTTGGTGGGGATTTTCGGATTTAGGACGAAATCAACAAAATCAAGCTAGAAAAAGAGGGGTAGGGGCTCCAATAACGTGATCAACGTGGCTCATGATACCATAGATGATGTAGGGCGGAACCCTACGTGGACGATCTTTCACGTTGGAGCGGATCCAACGGGGAATCACGAAGAACACGCGGAAGAACACGCGGAAATCAAGGGGAGGAACGAGGGGAAAACACTCAACCAACAAGGAATCGGTCACACAAATGCTAGATCGATGAACACAAAGGGAGATACATGATTCAAGGTCAACAAAGGACGATACAAACGGTAGCCGTTCTTCTCCGTGAGGAGGTCTTGATGGGATCCACCCTAGAAGGGGGTCTTGAATCCGCTTGGGGGATCTTCTCCGAAGAGGTCCTGGGCTCCGAGGAGAAGTAACCAAGTGGACGAGCAAGGCTCTCACACAAACATGAGCTGATGAGGACATCAATACCATTGTTACACCCACAGCCCCTACTGCTACATATACTGGACCAATTACTAGAGCTCGCGCACGCCAATTAAATTATCAGGTACTTTCGTTTCTTGGTAATGATTCTAATGTTCATGAGAATATGATGCTGCCTAAATTGGATACATTTGTTTTGCTTACAAATGAAGGCCCTAGCTTGGAGAAGGATGGACATTGAGCAAGAACAAGCATGGAGATAATGCCATGCAAGGGGAACAAGAACGGAGTTACAAGTGATGATTTCAGGACTTTGAAGCCACCATAATGGATGCATGAAGCCTTGGACGAAATATACAAGATGCTACTTCATAAATGTCGCCCCGAGGCTATTCTAGGTGCTGCGTCACCTTATTAGTGGGCCAGGCCCATGTAATTTCGAAATACTTAAGTATAGGCTGTTTTAGAGTCCGTATGTGTGGGGAAACAAGAGTTAGGGTTGATTTGGACCCCTCCACCAAGGGCCACGAAATTCCCCCTCTTCCTCCATATATACAGCCCTTAGGGCACCGTTTAGACCTTGGGTTTTGTTTAGATTAAAAGTTCGCCATAGCTGCAACTTCGCGCATTTCGCTTGTGTTCAACGACTGCACAAAGGCGCCACAGAACCCCACCTTGATCAATAAAGCTTTCATCTTATATTCGCAATATCCAGATTGCAATCTCAGTTTCTTGCTTGTTCTTCGTTTGCTCGCAGGAAGCAGACCCTCGTGGTCATGTTGATCGTGTTGCTCGGCGTGGTCAATAACCTCTCGGAGTTGGTTTAGCGATTGCTAAGGCGCGACGCCCTCGACGTTAAGTAGTCGGATCGTCAAAGTCGACTTCCTCCAAAGCGAAAACCACATCTCATCGAAAGACGGGACACCTTTGCCTCTATCAAGTGGTATCAGATTTTCAGGTTGCTCGGTGAGATTTTACAGTTTTTTCGTAGATTAGATCGAGTCTGTTCTTCATACCTAAAGTCCACGAAAAAGCCACAAAAAATTTTAGGGTTAGTTCATCATATCCGAACCAATCTGAGCCTTTGCATAATCTTTTTAGGGTTTTGCTTTGTTGAATTTATGGTTGCATCGTCGTGTCTAGTTGTTGGTCTTAGCGTCTAGTCTTTTAGAGTTTCGAAGTTCGGTCATAAGTTGTCACGCCGCCACCGCACCATCATCATCGCCTCGCCACCTACCACCACCGCCTCGAATCCGTATCCATAGACCACCACCAATCCGTGTCCGTGATACCACCACCGATCCATATCCATATACTACCACCGCTACCACCACCGCTGCCATATACCACCACCATATATCCAATCCGAGTTCCTTGCATATTAGGGTTGTTTTCGAGATCCATCTAGTTTCGATTTGTGTTTTCCCTGCGGAGTAGGTTTCGAAAAAAAGAGTCCTGAAACCACCTCCGCTTAGGCCCAAAATTTTCCGAAAACGCACTTGTCGAAAAAAATTTCTGGCTATCCTATTTCTAAGTGTTTCTAAGCGTATTGAGACAATCGCCGTTATAGAAAGTTTTTTGACCCGTTTCAGCTTTTTGGGTCCGGCAAAAAAAAAAAATTGGTCAAAAAATTTCGTGCCCATCCCGTCAGTTTGACCTCGAAGAGTTTTGAGACACTCGCCATTATAGTTATTTTTGCAAAAAAAGCAGCAAAAAAAAGCAGCGCAAAAAAAAAGCTTAAAAAAAAAATTCAGAGTGTGCTTTTTCGTTGTTTCGCAGCAGCGCCGTGATTTTGTTAGTGTTCTAGGCTCGCCTCTAGTACGGTCTAGCCTAGGACCAGCACAAGACCGTCGTTGAGCGTTTATTCAACTTTGCATCTCTGAATTGATTATTGCTAACCTTTTTTTTGCTACCATATTATAAGCCTTCCCAGCTCCACATACATCTACATTGATAGAGGCGAGGGTGTCCCGATCTTTCGATGAGATGATAACTATCGATTTGGTGGAGTCGACTTTGACGATCCGACTACAAACGTGCACGACGTTGCGCCTTAGCAATCGCTAAACCAACTCCGAGAAGTTATTGACCACGCTGGAGCACGATCAACCTGACCACGAAGGTCTATTCCTGCAAGCAATCGAAGAACAAGCAAGAATATGATAAAGCAATCTGAATATTGCGAATATATATGAAGTATTGATAATGGTGGGGATCCGGAAGCGGTCTTGGTCTGGTCGTTGGACACAAACAAAGTACGCGAAGTTGCAATGGCTAACTTTTAACTAAACAAATCCCAAGGAAAAAGCTACTAGATGGATCTACTTATAAAGGAGCAAGGGGTGGCGGCCAAGGAGGTGGGAGGACGTCCCAAGGCAGCCTAAAACTAACCCTAGGTCGTACAAGGCCAATGGGCCCAAGCGGAGGTGACGTAACACCTTTGGACTTGTAGTTTGACTCGGATTCTGCTGCAGCATCAGATTGTTTCGTCTATAACTCAACGCTCCGGACGGATTTTAAGGTGATTCAAATTGGGTTGGAAAATGCACGAAATCTATTTTCCAACAAAAAAAGAATCAACCAATTTGGAGTCCGTATGAAAAAGTTATAGACGTTTTGAGTCAGGTATGTCTGTGCAGTCCGAATCTGAGTCCAGAACGTGAGAGACTTGGACTCTATCTTCTCTTGGGCCAAAAGTGACGTGAGAGAACTTTTTGAACAGCAGGTAAACATCTCTTTCTCCCTTATCTTCATATGTGGATTGTACAAATGTCCCATACACCTGCAATTAGACATGGCACAAAAGTTTGTGAAGTATTTTTGTCCTGGATAACATAAATATATTATTGAATAGTTTGCACTAGAAATCACCTGAGAAATATGCATGTATGCAATATTTTTGTTCTCATCCAAGGTAGTCATGTCCTCATCATCCTCCCCTTTTTGAAAACAAAGCCGTCCTCGGCGTTGCTTAATCTGAAATGTGGCTAACAAAAGAGACAAGGTGTACATGTTGTATATGTATACGTCATCCATTTTTACTTCCCTTGATTTTTGCATATATGACACATGAATAGATGAGTAACTTGCATAGTTCATAAAATCTAAAGCCAACAAATTAGCACAAGAACTAGAAGGCTTGAAAATACTGCAACTCAGTTTGCACATATAAGTGAAGCTCTTATTTATTTCAAGAGATTGACAATGTTCATCATTAAACCATCCCAACATTGGTGAATAAACCTTATTTGAATCAAATTTACATGCTACAACATGCTTAGATAAGCAAACATGCAATGAGTCATTCGACACAGAATCATCACCAAGATTAGAGGTCGATCAAAATGATTAAACATTGATTCTTTTGCATCAATAGTTAATTCAATGGGTGCTCTCAAAATTGTTGGTATTTCAGTTGTTTGATCACATGGCAAAGTCAAATTATCAATATAATCCTCTAAAATAGGTGGTGTGATCAAAGTAGTGGGTAGCTCAACACATGATGTATTCAAGTTAACTAGGCATGCATCATTCTCATGTAAAAGTGGAAAATCTGTACCTTTGTCATTACCTCTTATAGTCAACTCAGATGATGCAGCACTCTCGATGGTGATGTGTCACATGGTGGAGATGATGTAGTCCTCGCAACAACGGATGTGGTTGTGATAGTACGCCTAGTAGTTGAATAAACATCTGTATCAACAGTTGGAATGTGCACCGTGCGCTTGTTCTCCTTGTGGGCAACACGTCGTTTTATTTCCTGTTCAGCTTTGCAAGCAAGACGAAACAAATGGTCCATAGGATAACACTCTTCATGAATTAGTATCTCCTGAATATTATGGTTTAATCCTCCCAAAATCTATCCATAAAATCTTCTTCACTTTCTTCTAAAATGAGTGCAACAAGGTAGTTTGTAAATCATCATAATATTTTGTTACGGTGTCACTACCTTGTTTTAAATGTTCCAGTTTTTTAATCATGCCACGAGTATAATAAACATCGATTTAATCTATCTCTCATGACATGTTTTAAATCATCCCAAGTATTAGGTACATAATCAGGGTGTAACCGACAATATTCACTCCACCAAACTAGAGCATAACCAGTGAAAGAACCAACCGCAACCATAACTTTTTACGCTCATCAAAATTATGGGAAGCAAATATATTATTTATGTCTAACTCCCATTCAATATATAAAGGAGGTCTAAAACGGCCATTAAATGGTGGTATAGAAACATGAACCTGATCATGTGCATTTGGATGTTTGTGCACCTCTCGTGATGGTTGTGGTATTTGCATAGGTGGTGGCATGTCTCCCGCGATCGACAAAGCCCATGAATTGACTCTGGATCCTGTCATGATTAGTAGAACAAGAAACAAAATCCAAAAATAATGTTCCTATAACTACTAGGATGTGGTGGTAAAACGCTCACAGTAAAGCAAATATCAATGTCTTACAAGTTCTTACCATGCAAGAGCGGTGATCGGCAACCAGCGGTGTCAAGTAACTCGAATATTGAGTAAAGCGATTGCGGGGAGCGACGATACACGGTGTAGAAATATGTGGAGCTGGGTTGGCTATATATGGTAGCAAAAGATTAGCAATAATCAATTCAAAGATGCAATGTTGAATAAACGCTCAACGACGGTACTGTGCTGGTCCTAGGCTAGACCGGACTAGAGACGCAAGCCTAGAACACTAATGAGGTCACGGCATAGCACAACTAGCATCAATGAAGGATACTAAGTAGCTCTTGACAGCAAGATATAAGTGAAGATCACTGGCAAGTGAAGATAATGATGAAAAACAAGCGCCAAGCAGGACATACAACAACTCTCTCCAACTTTCCTCTTGAAAAGTTTGAGCCAATTTTCTGATAAATTCTTTCAAAGAATGCTACTAACTCAAGCTTTCCAATGCAAAAAGAATCACTCAATTCCGAGTTGATATGAGGAGTCAAAGAATTCTAAAACTGGCCTGAAAAATTGGAACAAGCTGTGTTCACGAATTTCAGAGGGCAAAAACACCTATTTAGAAGCCGATTTTGAGGTGTCAAATATTGAACTAGCTTCTGCAACTATTTAGATGCGCCTCATCTCTAGCTTTAATTTGAGTACTCACGGAGTCAAAACGGACTTCGTATGAGGAAGATACACCTGTTTTACTGAACAGTGCGCAAAACAGATTCCAATCCGAATTCAGGTAAGAGATTGATTCTAGATAGATCCGGTTTTTTTTCCTCTCTTTTTTTTTCTCATGCTTTTTTTTCTTTTTCTTCTCTCTCTTTTTCTTTTTTTTCTTTCCTTTTTCTCTCTTTTTTTTTCTCTATCTTTTTTTTCTCTATCTTTTTTTTCTCCCTCTTTCCAAGACAAACTGGATAAGATGCAGATTGGATCAAAGCGAAGATGTGAATGACCTCAACTATGATTATGACAATGAACGGTCGTAGCACGTGATGGAAATTAATGGATGGGATGGTGGACAGCGGAAGGATAATGATGCAGCAAGGCGTGACTAATGTGAACAGAACTCAAACTCTAAAAGACTAGACACTAAGACCAGCAACTAGACACGACGATGCAACCGATAATTCAATAAAGCAAACAATGAAAAAAGATTATGCAAAGGCTCGATTGGTTTGGATATGATGAATAACCTAATTTTTTTGTGGCTTTTTCTTGGACTTTAGGTATGAAAATAAATCTAATCTATGAAAACTGGAAAATCTCACCGAGCAACCTGAAAATCTGATACTACTTGATAGAGGCGAGGTGTCCCGATCTTCGATGAGATGATAACTATCGATTTGGTGGAGTCGACTTTGACGATCCGACTACAAACGCTAGGATGACGTTGCGCGCTTAGCAATCGCTAAACCAACTCCGAGAAGTTATTGACCACGAAAACACGGGGAGCACGATCAACGACCACGAAGGTCTATTCCTGCAAGCAATCGAAGAACAAGCAAGAATATGATAAAGCAATCTGAATATTGCGAATATATATGAAGTATTGATAATGGTGGGGATCCACCCTAGGAGCGGTCTTGAATCCGCTTGGGGTCGTTGGACACAAACAAAGTACGAGGGTTGCAATGGCTAACTTTTAACTAAACAAATCCCAAGGAAAAAGCTACTAGATGGATCTACTTATAAAGGAGCAAGGGGTGGCGGCCAAGGAGGTGGGAGGACGTCCCAAGGCAGCCTAAAACTAACCCTAGGTCGTACAAGGCCAATGGGCCCAAGCGGAGGTGACGTAACACCTTTGGACTTGTAGTTTGACTCGGATTCTGCTGCAGCATCAGATTGTTTCGTCTATAACTCAACGCTCCGGACGGATTTTGATGAGGACATCAATACCATTGTTACACCCACAGCCCCTGCTGCTATACATACTGGACCAATTACTAGAGCTCGCGCACGCCAATTGAATTATCAGGTACTTTCGTTTCTTGGTAACGATTCCAATGTTCATGAGAATATGATGCTGCCTAAATTGGATACATTTGTTTTGCTTACAAATGAAGGGCCTACCATGGACAAGAAAGATGAACCTTGGAGCAAGTTCAAGCATGGAGATGTTGGCATGCTTAAGGGGAACAAGAACGGAGTTACAAGTGATGATTCCAGGACTTTGAAGCCACCCTAATGAGTGCATGAGGCCTTGGACGAAATATACAAGATGCCACTTCATAATATTCGTCCATAGGCTATTGTAGGTGCTGCGTCACCTTATTATTGGGCCAGGCCCATGTAATTTCGAAATACTTAAGTATAGGCTGTTTTAGAGTCCGTATGTGTGGGGAAACAAGAGTTAGGGTTGATTTCGGACCCCTCCACCAAGGGCCACGAAATTCCCCCTCTTCCTCCATATATACAGCCCTTAGGGCACCGTTTAGACCTTGGGTTTTGTTTAGATTAAAAGTTCGCCATAGCTGCAACTTCGCGTACTTCGTTTGTGTTCAACGACCAGACAAAGCGTCACAGAACCCCACCTTGATCAATAAAGCTTTCATCTTATATTCGCAATATCCAGATTGCAATCTCAGTTTCTTGCTTGTTCTTCGTTTGCTCGCAGGAAACAGACCCTCGTGGTCAGGTTGATCGTGCTCCGGCGTGGTCAATAACCTCTCGGAGTTGGTTTAGCGATTGCTAAGGCGCGACGTCCTCGCACGTTCGTAGTCGGATCGTCAAAGTCGACTTCCTCCCAAGCGAAAACCACATCTCATCGAAAGACGGGACACCTTTGCCTCTATCAGATTTTAAGGTGATTCCAATTGGGTTGGAAAATGCACTTCAAATCTATTTTCCAACAAAAAAAAGAATCAACCAATTTGGAGTCCGTGTTGAAAAAGTTATAGACGTTCTTGAGTCTTTTAGAGTATGAGTTCTGGTCATAAGTTGGTCATCATCGCCGCCGCCACCTACCACCACCGCTCGAAATCCGAGTCCGAACGTGAGAGACTTCCTTGCATATTAGGGTTGTTTTCGAGATCCATCTAGTTTACGATTCGTGACTCTATCTTCTCTTGGGCCAAAAGTGACGTGAGAGAACTTTTTGAACAACATTTTTCGAAAACGGTAAACATCTCTTTCTCCCTTATCTTCATATGTGGATTGTACAAATGTCCCATACACCTGCAATTAGACATGGCACAAAAGTTTGTGAAGTATTTTTGTCCTGGATAACATAAATATATTATTGAATAGTTTGCACTAGAAATCACCTGAGAAATATGCATGTATGCAATATTTTTTTGTCTCATCCAAGGTAGTCATGTCCTCATTATACATCGTGCGTTTGACTCTCCCTGGTAATTGCTCTATCCAAGCTTTGAGAGTTTTGACTACATCGGTTGCCGATCACCGTCTGCTGCTGGGTAAGAACTGGTAAGAATTTGAGATTTGCCTGACGGATTTGTGATTGTCCACCACACCACCACCACCACTTCCTAGTAGTCTGTCGAATCATATTCTTGTGTGTTTCTATTGCTGCTAACCATGGCAGGATCACAAGCCCGACGAGACCGACCGGGAGAACATGACAAACAAAGCGCTACATGATAAGTTTCAACAAATGATGAGTGGGCAGGTGGACGATGTGCTAAATAGATTTGAAGAGGCCATGGAGAAGATAGATGGCATTGAGAAGCGTTGAAACAAAGCTCGATAACAAGTTTAATGAATTGCTCATGCGTCTACCACCACCACCACCGGCTGCACCTAACGCACCTCTACTACAACAACACGGACTACCTCCACATCGTGAAACAGCCCTCCGCCGAGCTTCCCGTGTCCCTCTTCACTGGCCAAGCTCTTTGGTGCTTCTTGTTGATGCTACGTGGCTCCTGCTGCTGCGGTGGGGAAGGATGATTATGTAAGAGCTTACGAGGATGAGGTTGATCAACATCGAACTCACGTGCAACCACCAGCACCACAACCACCAGGTCGTCCACATGCAAATAATGGCAATGTTGGGCTCCCCTTCAGTACGAGATCATGACCATCTCCTAAACTGAAATTGAATATTCCACCATTTGAGGGTAGATATGTTCTGATATATATCTTACTTGGGAGTTAGAAACTGAACAACGATTTACATGTTTACAATATCCCGAGGAGAGGCGTGTTCTGCTGCTGTTTGTGCTTTCACTAGCTTTGCATGTGTTTGGTGGTGCGAACATTGTAGATTATATCCTGTTCCAGCTACTTGGGCTGCTTTGAAAACTGCTATGCGTACTCGTTGGGTTCCACCATATTATCAGCGTGAATTACTTCAAAAATTGCAGCGCTTAAGACAAGGAAAAATTCGGTAGAAGAATATTATCGGGAATTACAAACTGGCTTGATTAGATGTGGTATTGTTGAGGAGAATGAAGCTATGCTTGCACGTTTTCGGGTGGATTAAATAGAGATTCAGACCATTCTAGACTACAAGGATTATAATAATATCACTCGATTATTCCATCTTGCTTGTAAAGCTGAGCGTGAAGTGTGGATCGGCATGTGCCTTGGCGCGGACTAACTTTTCTGCAGGTCGACCTTCATCATGGACACCACGTGCATCATCTACTTCCACACGTTCTACTACACGGCACCTCCGTCGGCTGCCACCTCCAACCGTGATACAAGAAAGCAGGCACAACCACCACTATCTCGCCAAGAGTACACCTCTTTGGGCCTACAGAGCTCTTCTTCTTCCATGGCGTCAACAGGGCACACAAGTGATATTATTTGTCGTCGCGTTGTAAGGGAAGAGGACATTTTTGAGAGAATGCCAATCTCAGCGTGTGATGATTGCTCTCGAGGATGGTGGGTATGAGTCGCGCTAGTGACTATGATGAAGAGACTTTGGCTCTTATTACACATGAAGAACACGGTGGAGATGATTACGATCTGAGACGCAATACATGGCTGTGAAGATCTTGGCAGTATGAATGTTTAGTTGCTCAACGTGTTTTGAGTGTGCAGGTTACACAAGCTGAGCAAAATCAGAGGCATAACTTGTTCCATACAAAGGAGTTGTGAAGGAACGTTCTATTAGCGTCATCATAGATGGAGGGAGCTGCAACAACTTGGCTAGCATGGATATGGTGGAGAAGCTTTCTCTCACCACAAGACCACATCCACATCCTTACTACATCCAATGGTTCAACAACAGCGGCAAGGTTAAGGTAACACGTGACTGTTAGGTGTGCATTTTAGTATCTCTACATATGCTGATTATGTTGATTGTGATGTGGTACCTATGCAAGCATGTTCCTTATTACTTGGTAGACCATGGCAATTTGATAAAATTCTGTACACCATGGTAGAAACAATCAGTATACTCTTGTTCACAAGGATAAGAATATTACTTTGCTTCCTATGACTCTGATTCCATTTTGAAAGATGATATTAATAGAGCTAATAAAGCAAAACAGGAGAAAAATAAGAGTGAAAATCAGATTGTGGCAAAAGAATTTGAGCAACAAATGAAGCCTAATAATAAACCATCTAATGTTGCTTCTGAAATTAAACTGAAAAGTGCATGTTTATTTGCCACCAAATCTGATATTGATGAGCTAGATTCTAGCAAATCTGTTTGCTATGCTTTTGTGTGCAAAGAGGCATTATTTTCATTCGAGGACGTGCCTTCCTCTTTGCCCCCCTTTGTCACTAACATTTTGCGGGGAGTTATTTGACGTCTTCCCACAAGGCGTGCCACCGGATTACCACCTATTCGAGGATTGAGCATCAAATTGACTTAATTCCGGTGCATCGCTACCAACCGCGCACCATACCGTACCAATCTAGAGGAGGCGAAGGAGATTATCGTCAAGTCACAGAGCTGCTCGACAAAGGTTATATACGTGAATCTCTTAGTCCTTGTGCTGTTCCTATTATACTAGTGCCTAAAAAGGATGGTGCGTCGGCGTATGTGTGTTGATTGTAGAGGCATTAATAATATTACTATTCGTTATCGTCATCCTATTCCTAGGCTAGATGATATGCTTGATGAATTGAGTGGCTCTACAATATTCTCCAAAGTTGATTTGCGTAGTGGATACCATCAAATTCGTATGAAATTGGGAGATGAATGGAAAACAGCATTTAAAACTAAGTTTGGATTATATGAGTGGTTAGTCATGCCTTTTGGGTTAACTAATGCACCTAGTACTTTCATGAGATTAATGAGCGAAGTTTTACGTGCTTTCATTGGACGATTTGTGGTAGTTTACTTTGATGATATACTGATTTATAGCAAATCTTTGGAAGAACATTTGGAACATTTACGTGCTGTTTTTAATGCTCTACGTGATGCACGTTTGTTTGGTAACCTTGGGAAGTGCACCTTTTGCACCGACCGAGTATCTTTTCTTGGCTATGTTGTTACTCCACAGGAATTGAAGTTGATAAAGCCAAGATTGAAGCTATTGAGAGTTGGCGCAGCCCAAAGCGGTCACACAAGTGAGGAGTTTTCTTGGACTCGCTGGTTTCTATAGGCGTTTTGTGAGAGACTTTAGCACCATTGCTGCACCTCTCAATGAGCTTACAAAGAAGGATGTGCCTTTTGTTTGGGGTACCGCATGGGAAGAAGCCTTCACGGTATTGAAAGATAAGTTGACACATGCTCCTTTACTCCAACTTCCGACTTTAATAAGACTTTTGAGCTTGAATGTGATGCTAGTGGAATTGGATTAGGAGGTGTGTTATTACAAGATGGCAAACCTGTTGCATACTTTTCTGAAAAATTGAGTGGGCCTAGTCTGAACTATTCTACTTATGACAAAGAATTATATGCTCTTGTTCGGACTTTAGAGACATGGCAACATTATTTATGGCCCAAAGAATTTGTTATACATTCTGATCATGAATCTTTGAAACTGATAGAGGCGAGGGTGTCCCGATCTTTCAATGAGATGATAACTCTCGATTTGGTGGAGTCGACTTTGACGATCCGACTACAAACGTGCACGACGTTGCGCCTTAGCAATCGCTAAACCAATCTCCTTAGGTTCTTGGCGATCTGGGAAGCACGATCGGCGACCACGAAGGTCTATTCACTGCAAGCAATCGAAGAACGAGCAAGAATATGATAAAGCAATCTGAATATTGCTAATATATATGAAGTATTGATAATGGTGGAGATCCGTAAGCGGTCTTGGTCTGGTCGTTGGACACAAACGAATTACACGAAGTTGCATTGGCTAACTTTTAACTAAACAAATCCCAAGGAAAAAGCTACTAGATGGATCTACTTATATAGGAGCAAGGGGTGGCTGATAAAGGCAAAGGTGTCCCGATGTTTCGATGAGATGGTGGCTATCGTTTCTGTGGGAGTCGACCTTGACGATCCGACTATGATCGTCGCGAGACGTCGCGCCTTAGCAATCGCTAAACCAACTTCCGAGGGTTATTGACCACGCCGAGCACGATCAACCGACCACGAGGGCCTGTTTCCTGCGAGCAAACGAAGAACAAGCAAGAAAGCTGAGATTGCAATCTGGATATTGCGAATATAAGATGAAAGCTTTATTGATCAAGGTGGGGTTCTGTGGCGCCTTTGTGCAGTCGTTGAACACAAACGAAACTGCGAAGTTGCAGCTATGGCGAACTTTTAATCTAAACAAAACCCAAGGTCTAAACGGTGCCCTAAGGGCTGTATATATGGAGGAAGAGGGGGAATTTCGTGGCCCTTGGTGGAGGGGTCCAAATCAACCCTAACTCTTGTTTCCCCACACATACGGACTCTAAAACAGCCTATACTTAAGTATTTCGAAATTACATGGGCCTGGCCCAATAATAAGGTGACGCAGCACCTAGAATAGCCTATGGACGACATTTATGAAGTAGCATCTTGTATATTTCGTCCAAGGCTTCATGCACCCATTATGGTGGCTTCAAAGTCTGAAATCATCACTTGTAACTCCTTTCTTGTTCCCCTTTGCATGGCATTATCTCCATGCTTGTTCTTGCTCCAATGTCCATCCTTCTCCAAGCTAGGGCCTTCATTTGTAAGCAAAACAAATGTATCCAATTTAGGCAGCATCATATTCTCATGAACATTAGAATCATTACCAAGAAACGAAAGTACGATAATTTAATTGGCGCATGTGAGCTCTAGTAATTGGTCCAAGATATGTAGCAGAGGGGCTGTGGGTGTAACAATGGTATTGATGTCCTCATCATCCTCCCTTCTTGAAATGAAGTCGTCCTCGACGGAAGCTCATATTCCTCACCCAAATAAGGCTTCAAATCTGCAATGTTAAAAGTGGGACTAACCCCAAAATCTGCAGGCAGCTCAAGTTTATATGCATTATCATTTATTTTCTCTAACACCTTAAATGGACCATCAGACGTGGCATTAGCTTTGATTTTGCAAATTAGGAAACCTATCCTTACGCAAATGTAACCAAACAAGATCTCCGGTGCAAAGACAACATGTTTTCTACCCTTATCTCCAACAAGTTTATATTTAGCATTCATACGCTCAATGTTTTCCTTAGTTATCTCATGCATTTTAAAATCAATTCAGCACGTTCTTTAGCATCAAAATTAACCTTCTCCGAAGATGGAAGAGGCAACAAATCAATAGGTGCACGAGGTAGGAAGCCATACACAATTTCAAAAGGGCACATCTTAGTAGTAGAATGCAATGAGCGATTATAAGCAAATTCAATATGAGGCAAGCATTCTTCCCACATTTTCTTATTATTCTTCAAAACAGCCCTAAGCATAGTAGACAATGTTCTATTGACTACTTCAGTTTGTCCATCAGTTTGGGGTGACAAGTAGTACTAAAAAGCAGTTTAGTCCCCAACTTAGCCCATAAACATCTCCAAAAGTGGCTAAGAAATTTAGTATCACGATCTGAAACAATAGTATTTGGCACACCATGCAAGCGAATAATTTCACGAAAGAACAAATCAGCAACATTAATAAACATCATCGCTTTTATGACATGGTATAAAGTGTGCCATTTTCGAGAATCTATCCACGACAACAAATATGCTATCCTCCCTTCTTTGTTCGAGGTAAACCTAAAACAAAGTCCATAGATATATCCTCCCAAGGAACACTAGGCACGAGCAAAGGCATATATAAACCATGAGGATTGAGTCGTGACTTAGCTTTTTGACATGTAGTGCAGCGAGCAACAAAACGCTCAACATCCCGTCTCATCTTTGGCCAAAAGAAATGTGTAGCAAGTATATCCTCCGTCTTCTTCACGCCAAAGTGTCCCATTAATCCTCCTCCATGCGCCTCCTGCAACAACAAAAGACTTAACAGAGCTAGCAGGAATGCATAGCTTGTTAGCACGGAACACAAAACCATCATTAATAATGAACTTGTTCCATGTTCTTCCCTCTTTACAATTCTGCATTACATCTTTAAAATCAGCATCATGCACATATTGATCTTTGATGGTCTCCAAACCAAATATTTTGAAGTCAAGTTGTGAAAGCATAGTATATCGACGAGACAAAGCATCAGCAATAACATTTTCTTTACCCTTCTTGTGTTTAATGACATAAGGGAAAGTCTCAATGAATTCAACCCATTTAGCATGTCTACGATTCAGTTTAGCTTGACTTTTAATATGTTTCAAAGATTCATGATCAGAATGTATAACAAATTCTTTGGGCCATAAATAATGTTGCCATGTCTCTAAAGTCCGAACAAGAGCATATAATTCTTTGTCATAAGTAGAATAGTTCAGACTAGGCCCACTCAATTTTTCGAAAAGTATGCAACAGGTTTGCCATCTTGTAATAACACACCTCCTAATCCAATTCCACTAGCATCACATTCAAGCTCAAAAGTCTTATTAAAGTCGGGAAGTTGGAGTAAAGGAGCATGTGTCAACTTATCTTTCAATACCGTGAAGGCTTCTTCTTGTGCGGTACCCCAAACAAAAGGCACATCCTTCTTTGTAAGCTCATTGAGAGGTGCAGCAATGGTGCTAAAGTCTCTCACAAAGCGCCTATAGAAACCAGCGAGTCCAAGAAAACTCCTCACTTGTGTGACCGTTTTGGGCTGCGGCCAACTCTCAATAGCTTCAATCTTGGCTTTATCAACTTCAATTCCCGTGGAGTAACAACATAGCCAAGAAAAGATACTCGGTCGGTGCAAAAGGTGCACTTCCCAAGGTTACCAAACAAGCGTGCATCACGTAGAGCATTAAAAACAACACGTAAATGTTCCAAATGTTCTTCCAAAGATTTGCTATAAATCAGTATATCATCAAAGTAAACTACCACAAATCGTCCAATGAAAGCACGTAAAACTTCGTTCATTAATCTCATGAAAGTACTAGGTGCATTAGTTAACCCAAAAGGCATGACTAACCACTCATATAATCCAAACTTAGTTTTAAATGCTGTTTTCCATTCATCTCCCAATTTCATACGAATTTGATGGTATCCACTACATAAATCAACTTTGGAGAATATTGTAGAGCCACTTAATTCATCAAGCATATCATCTAGCCTAGGAATAGGATGGCGATAACGAATAGTAATATTATTAATGCCTCTACAATCAACACACATACGCCGACGTACCATCCTTTTTAGGCACTAGTATAATAGGAACAGCACAAGGACTAAGAGATTCGCGTATATAACCTTTGTCGAGCAGCTCTGTACTTGACGATAATCTCCTTCGTCTCCTCCGGATTGGTACGGTATGGTGCGCGGTTGGGTAGCGATGCGCACGGAATTAAGTCAATTTGATGCTCAATCCCTCGAATAGGTGGTAATCCGGTGGCACGTCTTGTGGGAAGACCTCGGCGAACTCTGCAAAATGTTAGTGACAGCGAGGGGCAAAGAGGAAGGCACGTCCTCGAATGAAAATAATGCCTCTTTGCACACAAAAGCATAGCAAACAGATTTGCTAGAATCTAGCTCATCAATATCAGATTTGGTGGCAAATAAACATGCACTTTTCAGTTTAATTTCAGAAGCAACATTAGATGGTTTATTATTAGGCTTCATTTGTTGCTCAAATTCTTTTGCCACAATCTGATTTTCACTCTTATTTTTCTCCTGTTTTGCTTTATTAGCTCTATTAATATCATCTTTCAAAATGGAATCAGGAGTCATAGGAAGCAAAGTAATATTTTTATCCTTGTGAACAAGAGTATCTGATTGTTTCTACCATGGTGTACAGAAATTTTATCAAATTGCCATGGTCTACCAAGTAATAAGGAACATGCTTGCATAGGTACCACATCACAATCAACATAATCAGCATATGTAGAGATACTAAAATGCACACGAACAATACGTGTTACCTTAACCTTGCCGCTGTTGTTGAACCATTGGATGTAGTAAGGATGTGGATGTGGTCTTGTGGTGAGAGAAAGCTTCTCCACCATATCCATGCTAGCCAAGTTGTTGCAGCTCCCTCCATCTATGATGACTTGAATAGAACGTTCCTTCACAACTCCTTTGTATGGAACAAGTTATGCCTCTGATTTTGCTCAGCTTGTGTAACCTGCACACTCAAAACACGTTGAGCAACTAAACATTCATACCTGTCGGCATCTTGACAGCCATGTATTGCGTCTCAAGATCAGAATCATCTCCACCGTGTTCTTCATGTGTAATAAGAGCCAAAGTCTCTTCATCATAGTCACTAGCGGACTCATACCCACCATCCTCGGTAGCAATCATCACACGCTGAGATTGGCATTCTCTCATAAAATGTCCTCTTCCCTTACAACGACGACAAATAATATCACTTGTGTGCCTGTTGACGCCATGGAAGAAGAAGAGCTCTGTGTAGGCCCAGCGGTGTGCTCTTGGCGAGATAGTGGTGGTTGTGCCTGCTTTCTTGTATCACGGTTGGAGGTGGCAGCCGACGGAGGTGCCGGTGTAGTAGAGCGTGTGGAAGTAGATGATGCACGTGGTGTCCATGATGAAGGTCGACCTGCGAGAAAAGTTAGTCGCGCCAAGGCTGTCGATCCTGCACTTCACGTTCAGCTTTACAAGCAAGATGGAATAATCGAGTGATATTATTATAATCCTTGTAGTCTAGAATGGTTTGAATCTCTCTATTTAATCCACCCAGAAAACGTGCAAGCATAGCTTCATTCTCCTCAACAATACCACATCTAATCAAGCCAGTTTGTAATTCCTGATAATATTCTTCTACCGAATTTTTTCCTTGTCTTAAGCGCTGCAATTTTTGAAGTAATTCACGTTGATAATATGGTGGAACCCAACGAGTACGCATAGCAGTTTTCAAAGCAGCCCAAGTAGCTGGAACAGGATATAATCTACAATGTTCAGACCACCAAACACATGCAAAGCTAGTGAAAGCACAAACAAGCAGCAGGAACACGTCTCTCCTCGGGATATTGTAAACATGTAAATCGTTGTTCAGTTTCTAATTCCCAAGTAAGATATATATCAGGAACATATCTACCCTCAAATGGTGGAATATTCAATTTCAGTTTAGGGAGATGGTCATGATCTCGTACTGAAGGGAGCCCGAACATTGCCATTATTTGCATGTGGACGACTGGTGGTTGTGGTGCTGGTGGTTGCACGTAGTTCGATGTTGATCAACCTCATCCTCGTAAGCTCTCACATAATCATCCTCCCCGCAGCAAGCGAGGAGCCACGAAGTATCAACAGCAGCACCAACAGCTTGGCCGGTGAAGAGGGACACGGAAGCTCGGCGGAGGGCTGTTTCGCGATGTGGAGGTAGTCCGTGTTGTTGTAGTAGAGGTGCGTTAGGTGCAGCCGGTGGTGGTGGTGGTAGACGCGCGAGCAATTCATTAAACTTGATATCGAGCTTTGTTTCGAACGCCTTCTCAATGCCATCTATCTTCTCCATGGCCTCTTCAAATCTATTTAGCACATCGTCCACCTGCCCACTCATCATTTGTTGAAACTTATCATGTAGCGCTTTGTTTGTCATGTTCTCCCGGTCAGTCTAAATCGGCTTGTGATCCTGCCATGGTTAGCAGCAATAGAAACACACAAGAATATGATTGACAGACTACTAGGAAGTGGTGGTGGTGGTGTGGTGGACGATCACAAATCCTTCAAGCAAATCTCAAATTCTTACCAGTTCTTACCCAAAGAAGAAAGCGGTGATAGGCAACCGATGTAGTCAAAACTCTCAAAGCTTGGATAGAGCGATTACTGGGAGAGTCAAGCATACGATGTAGATGTATGTGGAGCTGGGAAGGCTTATAATATGGTAGCAAAAGGGTCAGCAATAATCAATTCGGAGATGCAAAGTTGAATAAGCGCTCAACGACGCAGTGATTGTCTTTGGTCCTAGGCTAGACCGTGCTAGAGACGCGAGCCTAGAACACTAACAAAATCACGGCGCTGCACGGAAACAACGGAAAAGCACACTCTGGAATTTTTTTTTCGCTCTTTTTTTTTTTTTTGCTTTTTTTTTTTTGCGCTGCTTTTTTTTTTTTTTTTTTGCGAAAAATCACTATAATGGCGAGTGTCTCAAAACTCTTCCTGTGTCAAACCGACGGGATGGGCACGAATTTTTTCGACCAAAAATTTTTTTTTTTTTATTTGCCGGACCCAAAAAGCTGAAACGGGTCAAAAAACTTTCTATAATGGCGATCGTCTCAATCCACTTAGAAACACCTAAAAATAGGGTAGCCGAGACAAGTGCGTTTTTTTGACAAGCGGCGTTTTGGAAAATTTTGGGCCTAAATCGGAAACTAGATGGGTGGTTTCAAGGAACGGATTGGTTTTTTTTTTTTTTTTGGTAGCGGTGGTGGACAATAGGTATGAAGAACAGACTCGATCTAATGATGGTGCGGCGTTGGCGTGACGAAAACTCGGAAAATCTCACCGAGCAACACGGAAATCTGATACCACTTGATAAAGGCAAAGGTGTCCCGATGTTTCGTGGATGAGATGGTGGCTATCGTTTCTCACCGAGTGGGAGTCGACTTGATTGACGATCCGACTACGATCGTATGAGAGTCGAGACGATCCGACTACTTAGCTTAGCAATCGCTAAACCAACTTCCGAGGGTTATTGACCACGCCGAGCACGATCAACGACCACGAGGGCCTGTTTCCTGCGAGCAAACGAAGAACAAGCAAGAAACTGAGATTGCAATCTGGATATTGCGAATATAAGATGAAAGCTTTATTGATCAAGGTGGGGTTACGTGACGCCTTTGTGCGGTCGTTGAACACAAAGCGAAATCTGCGAAGTTGCAGCTATGGCGAACTTTTAATCTAAACAAAACCCAAGGTCTAAACGGTGCCCTAAGGGCTGTATATATGGAGGAAGAGGGGAATTTCGTGGCCCTTGGTGGAGGGTCCGAAATCAACCCTAACTCTTGTTTCCCCACACATACGGACTCTAAAACAGCCTATACTTAAGTATTTCGAAATTACATGGGCCTGGCCCAATAATAAGGTGACGCAGCACCTAGAATAGCCTCTGGACGACATTTATGAAGTAGCATCTTGTATATTTCGTCCAAGGCTTCATGCACCCATTATGGTGGCTTCAAAGTCCTGAAATCATCACTTGTAACTCCTTTCTTGTTCCCCTTAGCATGGCATTATCTCCATGCTTGTTCTTGCTCCAATGTCCATCCTTCTCCAAGCTAGGGCCTTCATTTGTAAGAAAAACAAATGTATCCAATTTAGGCAGCATCATATTCTCATGAACATTAGAATCATTACCAAGAAACGAAAGTACGATAATTTAATTGGCGTCTTGTGAGCTCTAGTAATTGGTCCAGTATATGTAGCAGTAGGGGCTGTGGGTGTAACAATGGTATTGATGTCCTCATCAGTGGCGGCCAAGGAGGTGGGAGGACGTCCCAAGGCAGCCTAAAACTAACCCTAGGTCGTACAAGGCCAATGGGCCCAAGCGGAGGTGACGTAACACCTTTGGACTTGTAGTTTGACTCGGATTCTGCTGCAGGATCAGATTGTTTCGTCTATAACTCAAGCTCCGGACGGATTTTAAGGTGATTCCAATTGGGTTGGAAAATGCACGAAATCTATTTTCCAACAAAAAAAGAATCAACCAATTTGGAGTCCGTATGAAAAAGTTATAGACGTTTTGAGTCAGGTATGTCTGCATGCAGTCCGAATCTGAGTCCGAACGTGAGAGACTTGGACTCTATCTTCTCTTGGGCCAAAAGTGACGTGAGAGAACTTTTTGAACAGCAGGTAAACATCTCTTTCTCCCTTATCTTCATATGTGGATTGTACAAATGTCCCATACACCTGCAATTAGACATGGCACAAAAGTTTGTGAAGTATTTTGTCCTGGATAACATAAATATATTATTGAATAGTTTGCACTAGAAATCACCGAGAAATATGCATGTATGCAATATTTTGGTCTCATCCAAGGTAGTCATGTCCTCATCATCCTCCCTTTTTGAAAACAAAGCCGTCCTCGGCGTTGCTTAATCTGAAATGTGGCTAACAAAAGAGACAAGGTGTACATGTTGTATATGTATCGTCATCCATTTTACTTCCCTTGATTTTTGCATATATGACACATGAATAGATGAGTAACTTGCATAGTTCATAAAATCTAAAGCCAACAAATTAGCACAAGAACTAGAAGGCTTGAAAATACTGCAACTCAGTTTGCACATATAAGTGAAGCTCTTATTTATTTCAAGAGATTGACAATGTTCATCATTAAACCATCCCAACATTGGTGAATAAACCTTATTTGAATCAAATTTACATGCTACAACATGCTTAGATAAGCAAACATGCAATGAGTCATTCGACACAGAATCATCACCAAGATTAGAGGTCGTATCAAAATGATTAAACATTGATTCTTTTGCATCAATAGTTAATTCAATGGGTGCTCTCAAAATTGTTGGTATTTCAGTTGTTTGATCACATGGCAAAGTCAAATTATCAATATAATCCTCTAAAATAGGTGGTGTGATCAAAGTAGTGGGTAGCTCAACACATGATGTATTCAAGTTAACTAGGCATGCATCATTCTCATGTAAAAGTGGAAAATCTGTACCTTTGTCATTACCTCTTATAGTCAACTCAGATGATGCAGGCACTCTCGATGGTGATGTGTCACATGGTGGAGATGATGTAGTCCTCGCAACAACGGATGTGGTTGTCATAGTACGCCTAGTAGTTGAATAAACATCTGTATCAACAGTTGGAATGTGCACCGTGCGCTTGTTCTCCTTGTGGGCAACACGTCGTTTTATTTCCTGTTCAGCTTTGCAAGCAAGACGTAAACAAATGGTCCATAGGATAACACTCTTCATGAATTAGTATCTCCTGAATATTATGGTTTAATCCTCCCAAAATCTATCCATAAAATCTTCTTCACCTTCTTCTAAAAATGAGTGCAACAAGGTAGTTTGTAAATCATCATAATATTTTGTTACGGTGTCACTACCTTGTTTTAAATGTTCCAGTTTTTAATCATGCCACGAGTATAATAAACATCGATTTAATCTATCTCTCATGACATGTTTTAAATCATCCCAAGTATTAGGTACATAATCAGGGTGTAACCGACAATATTCACTCCACCAAACTAGAGCATAACCAGTGAAAGAACCAACCGCAACCATAACTTTTTACGTTCATCAAAATTATGGGAAGCAAATATATTATTTATGACTAACTCCCATTCAATATATAAAGGAGGTCTAAAACGGCCATTAAATGGTGGTATAGAAACATGAACCTGATCATGTGCATTTGGATGTTTGTGCACCTCTGGTGACGGTTGTGGTATTTGCATAGGTGGTGGCATGTCTCCATGATCGACAAAGCCCATGAATTGACTCTGGATCCTGTCATGATTAGTAGAACAAGAAACAAAATCCAAAAATAATGTTCCTATAACTACTAGGATGTGGTGGTAAAACGCTCACATAAAGCAAATATCAATGTCTTACAAGTTCTTACCATGCAAAGAAAGCGGTGATCGGCAACCAGCGGTGTCAAGTAACTCGAATATTGAGTAAAGCGATTGCCGGGGGCGTCGTATACACGTGTAGAAATATGTGGAGCTGGGTTGGCTATATATGGTAGCAAAAGATTAGCAATAATCAATTCAAAGATGCAATGTTGAATAAGCGCTCAACGACGGATATTGTCTTTGGTCCTAGGCTAGACCGGACTAGAGACGCGAGCCTAGAACACTAATGAGGTCACGGCATAGCACAACTAGCATCAATGAAGGATACTAAGTAGCTCTTGACAGCAAGATATAAGTGAAGATCACAACGGGCGGTGAAGATAATGATGAAAACAAGCGCCAAGCAGGACATACAACAACTCTCTCTCCAACTTTCCTCTTGAAAAGTTTGAGCCAATTTTCTGATAAATTCTTTCAAAGAATGCTACTAACTCAAGCTTTCCAATGCAAAAAGAATCACTCAATTCCGAGTTGATATGAGGAGTCAAAGAATTCTAAAACTGGCCTGAAAAATTGGAACAAGCTGTGTTCACGAACTTCAGAGGCAAAACACCTATTTAGAAGCCGATTTTGAGGTGTCAAATATTGAACTTGCTTCTGCAACTATTTAGATGCGCCTCGTCTCTAGCTTTAATTTGAGTACTCACGGAGTCAAAACGGACTTCGTATGAGGAAGATACACCTGTTTTACTGAACAGTCGCAAAACAGATTCCAATCCGAATTCAGGTACGAGATTGATTCTAGATAGATCCGGTTTTTTTTTTCTCTTTTTTTTCTCACGCTTTTTTTCTTTTTCTTCTCTCTCTTTTCTTTTTTCTTTCCTTTTTCTCTCTTTTTTTCTATCTTTTTTCTCCCTCTTTCCAAGACAAACTGGATAAGATGCAGATTGGATCAAAGAAGATGTGAATGACCTCAACTATGATTATGACAATGAACAAGGCGTAGCACGTGATGGAAATTAATGGATGGGATGGTGGACAGCGGAAGGATAATGATGCAGCAGCGGCGTGACTAATGTGAACAGAACTCGAAACTCTAAAGGAACAAGACACTAAGACCAGCAACTCGACACGACGATGCAACCGATAATTCAATAATGCAAACAATGAAAAGAAAATTGCAAAGGCTTGGACTGGCTAGGACAAATGATGAATATATCTAACTTTTTTGTGGCTTTTCTTGGACAATTGGTAAGAAAATAAATCGAATCTAGGGATAACTAGAAAATCTCACCGAGCAACCTGAAAACTGATACCACTTGATAGAGGCGAGGGTGTCCCGATCTTTCAATGAGATGATAACTCTCGATTTGGTGGAGTCGACTTTGACGATCCGACTACAAACGTGCACGACGTTGCGCCTTAGCAATCGCTAAACCAATCTCCTTAGGTTCTTGACGATGCGGAAGCACGATCACCGACCACGAAGGTCTATTCCTGCAAGCAATCGAAGAACGAGCAAGAATATGATAAAGCAATCTGAATATTGCGAATATATATGAAGTATTGATAATGGTGGAGATCCGTAAGCGGTCTTGGTCTGGTCGTTGGACACAAACGAATTACACGAAGTTGCATTGGCTAACTTTTAACTAAACAAATCCCAAGGAAAAAGCTACTAGATGGATCTACTTATATAGGAGCAAGGGGTGGCGGCCAAGGAGGTGGGAGGACGTCCCAAGGCAGACTAAAACTAACCCTAGGTCGTACAAGGCCAATGGGCCCAAGCGGAGGTGACGTAACACCTTTGGACTTGTAGTTTGACTCGGATTCTGCTGCAGCATCAGATTGTTTCGTCTATAACTCAACGCTCCGGACGGATTTTAAGGTGATTCAATTGGGTTGGAAAATGCACGAAATCTATTTTCCAACAAAAAAAGAATCAACCAATTTGGAGTCCGTATGAAAAAGTTATAGACGTTTTGAGTCAGGTATGTCTGTGCAGTCCGAATCTGAGTCCAGAACGTGAGAGACTTGGACTCTATCTTCTCTTGGGCCAAAAGTGACGTGAGAGAACTTTTTGAACAGCAGGTAAACATCTCTTTCTCCCTTATCTTCATATGTGGATTGTACAAATGTCCCATACACCTGCAATTAGACATGGCACAAAAGTTTGTGAAGTATTTTTGTCCTGGATAACATAAATATATTATTGAATAGTTTGCACTAGAAATCACCTGAGAAATATGCATGTATGCAATATTTTTGGTCTCATCCAAGGTAGTCATGTCCTCATCAGAAACATATTAAAAGTCAAGCTAAACTGAATCGTAGACATGCTAAATGGGTTGAATTCATTGAGACTTTCCCTTATGTCATTAAACACAAGAAGGGTAAAGAAAATGTTATTGCTAATGCTTTGTCTCGTCGCTATACTATGCTTTCACAACTTGACTTCAAAATATTTGGTTTGGAGACCATCAAAGATCAATATGTGCATGATGCTGATTTTAAAGATGTAATGCAGAATTGTAAAGAAGGAAGAACATGGAACAAGTTCGTTATTAATGATGGTTTTGTGTTCCGTGCTAACAAGCTATGCATTCCTGCTAGCTCTGTTCGTCTTTTGTTGTTGCAGGAGGCGCATGGAGGAGGATTAATGGGACACTTTGGCGTCAAGAAGACGGAGGATATACTTGCTACACATTTCTTTTGGCCAAAGATGAGACGGATGTTGAGCGTTTTGTTGCTCGCTGCACTACATGTCAAAAAGCTAAGTCACGACTCAATCCTCATGGTTTATATATGCCTTTGCTGTGCCTAGTGTTCCTTGGGAGGATATATCTATGGACTTTGTTTTAGGTTTACCTCGAACAAAGAAGGGAGGATAGCATATTTGTTGTCGTGGATAGATTCTCGAAAATGGCACACTTTATACCATGTCATAAAAGCGATGATTTGTTAATGTTGCTGATTTGTTCTTTCGTGAAATTATTCGCTTGCATGGTGTGCCAAATACTATTGTTTCAGATCGTGATACTAAATTTCTTAGCCACTTTTGGAGATGTTTATGGGCTAAGTTGGGGACTAAACTGCTTTTTAGTACTACTTGTCACCCCAAACTGATGGACAAACTGAAGTAGTCAATAGAACATTGTCTACTATGCTTAGGGCTGTTTTGAAGAATAATAAGAAAATGTGGGAAGAATGCTTGCCTCATATTGAATTTGCTTATAATCGTTCATTGCATTCTACAACTAAGATGTGCCCTTTTGAAATTGTGTATGGCTTCCTACCTCGTGCACCTATTGATTTGTTGCCTCTTCCATCTTCGGAGAAGGTTAATTTTGATGCTAAAGAACGTGCTGAATTGATTTTAAAAATGCATGAGATAACTAAGGAAAACATTGAGCGTATGAATGCTAAATATAAACTTCTGGAGATAAGGGTAGAAAACATGTTGTCTTTGCACTGGAGATCTTGTTTGGTTACATTTGCGTAAGGATAGGTTTCTAATTTGCATAAATCAAAGCTAATGCCACGTCTTGATGGTCCATTTAAGGTGTTAGAGAAAATAAATGATAATGCATATAAACTTGAGCTGCCTGCAGATTTTGGGGTTAGTCCACTTTTAACATTGCAGATTTGAAGCCTTATTTGGGTGAGGAATATGAGCTTCCGTCGAGGACGACTTCATTTCAAGAAGGGAGGATGATGAGGACATCAATACCATTGTTACACCCACAGCCCCTCTGCTACATATCTTGGACCAATTACTAGAGCTCGCACGCCAATTAAATTATCGGTACTTTCGTTTCTTGGTAATGATTCTAATGTTCATGAGAATATGATGCTGCCTAAATTGGATACATTTGTTTTGCTTACAAATGAAGGCCCTAGCTTGGAGAAGGATGGACATTGAGCAAGAACAAGCATGGAGATAATGCCATGCAAGGGGAACACGGAGTTACAAGTGATGATTTCAGGACTTTGAAGCCACCATAATGGATGCATGAAGCCTTGGACGAAATATACAAGATGCTACTTCATAAATGTCGTCCCGAGGCTATTCTAGGTGCTGCGTCACCTTATTAGTGGGCCAGGCCCATGTAATTTCGAAATACTTAAGTATAGGCTGTTTTAGAGTCCGTATGTGTGGGGAAACAAGAGTTATGGTTGATTTGGACCCCTCCACCAAGGGCCACGAAATTCCCCCTCTTCCTCCATATATACAGCCCTTAGGGCACCGTTTAGACCTTGGGTTTTGTTTAGATTAAAAGTTCGCCATAGCTGCAACTTGGCGTGCCGTTTGTGTTCAACGACTGGACAAAGGCGTCACAGAACCCCACCTTGATCAATAAAGCTTTCATCTTATATTCGCAATATCCAGATTGCAATCTCAGTTTCTTGCTTGTTCTTCGTTCGCTCGCAGGAAACAGGCCCTCGTGGTCAGGTTGATCGTGCTCCGGCGTGGTCAATAACCCTCGGAAGTTGGTTTAGCGATTGCTAAGGCGCGACGTCTCGCACGTTCGTAGTCGGATCGTCAAGGTCGACTCCCACAGAAACGATAGCCACCATCTCATCGAAACATCGGGACACCTTTGCCTCTATCAGTCCCTAAGTAGCCTAAACACCTTAGGAGACACAACTCTCAACACAAACAAAATTGGGTTAAGTTGGGGGTTGGAAGTGTATGTTGGTCAAGCCTATGCGGAAGTGGCGGTTGTGGTTGATGAAGAAGCAACCGTCCCTAAGTAGCCGAAACACCT
Organism: Aegilops longissima; assembly: GCA_021605205.1. Lineage (NCBI taxonomy): Eukaryota > Viridiplantae > Streptophyta > Magnoliopsida > Poales > Poaceae > Aegilops > Aegilops longissima. The sequence continues at coordinate 34,788 of JAHIAM010000989.1, forward strand.
CAGGAGACTCGAATCACAACTCAAACAACCATGAGGAACAAAATTGGTTAGGTTGCGGAAGTCGGTAGCGGAGGATGTGGTGGAAGCCCTAGGCAAAGATGCCAAAGTTCCAAACTTTGATGGAGTCAAATTTTGGTGGTATTTTTGTTGGAAGGGGGATGTCAATAGCTTCAAAACGAGCTAAAGAACGTCAAAATCGGAGTTCGGATGAATTCGTTATGGACAAAACAAAAATCAGCCGAAGTTGATATCTACAGGTAGCGGACGTCCGCTAATGGACGGATGTCCGGTGGCCGGACGTCCGGTCTGGTCGGAAATCCGCTATTTCAGGTCGGGTTAGGGGTTCCGGTCGTCCGGTGGATGACGGACGTCCGGTCATTCCAGGGGCTCCGGACGTCCGGTAAAGTGACGGTCGTCCGGTGGGTCGGGGTCAACGCGAGATGCGAGTTTCGGGACGCGATTTTGGGCGGAATTTTGGGATTTTGGGGTCAAAATTAGCGGGATTTCGTGGATGAAAGACGGGGAAACTTGGGGAAATGCTAGATCCACTCGAAACCAAGCAAATCCATGGATCAAAATCAACAAAACTTCATCTAACCAACAAATCACAAAAAAAAATTTGGGGCTATTTTTGGTGGGGATTTTCGAAATTGGGGAAGAACACAACAAAATCAAGCTAGAAAACACGGGGTAGGGGCTCCAAAAACGTGATCAACCTTGCTCTGATCCAAGATGATGTAGGGCGCAACCCTATGTGGACGATCTTTCACGTTTGGAGAGGCTCCCTACGAGGAACACGAAGAACGAGCGGAAGAACACGAGGGAAATCACGGGGAAAACACAAGAGAATCACTCAAACCAACAAGATCAATCACACATGTGCTAGATCGATGAACACAAAGGGAGATACATGATTCAAGGTCAACAAAGGACGATACATACGGTAGCCGTTCTTCTCCGTGAGGAGGTCTTGATGGGGGCCACCCAAGAGGGGGTCTTGAATCCAAGGTGGATCTTCTCCGAAGAGGGGCCGCGGTCTCTCTTGTGGAGTAGATCCGGTATGGATGAGCGAAGCTCTATCTAATGAGCTAAATCAATGCTAAACCTAACTAGGGGAGGTGGAGGAGTATTTATAGTCTTAGTGCAAAAGGGGCGAAGTGAATGGGTACATGGGCTTTGCCCAAATCTTGCAGACAGTACCGGACGTCCGTTGGGGCGGTCGTCCGTGGCTCATGAGGGACGGTCGTCCGGTGTCACCGGACGTCCACTGAAGCTCTCTGTGAAGGGTGCGGACGTCCGGGAAGTTTCATACTTCCGTTAATATTCGCTCATTAACAGTGCCGGACGTCCGGTGTCTTGATCGTCGCTTCATTGAGAAAGTGGGGCGGTCGTCCGGTCTGGGCGGACGTCCGCTCATTGGGCCTGCGTTAGCTAGGTCTCAGAGGCGATCGTCCGCCAAGGGCCGGACGTCCGCTCATGTGGAGAGGCGGTCGTCCGGTGTCGTCCGGACGTCCGTCATTGGAGCTTCTTCGGCAGCTCCTTCTCTTGGTCCTTGTACTTGGCGTCCTTCTAGCTCATCCATGGTCTTCCTCCTTGTTCCTGGTCATGCATAGCACACATATTTGAGGTAGTAACCATGTCTCACATGTGGAAAGTGAAGGTTCGGAGAGGAGCGAGTTCACCTTGTGTCCAATGGCGTATATACGAGGTCTCGTCATATGTCCACTTGGGGTTTGGAGAGTAGTCGGAGTGTACATGGTGATGAACGTGGGATGCTCCGCATCACGAAGAGTGTTCGAAGTAGGTGTACTTGAGTCGTAGAAGGTGTCGTCGAAGTGTCGACTCGAGCGGCTCCGTCTTGATGATGAAGAAGTTGAATGATGCCGGTTTCTCACCGAAGCGTGGATCTCGTCCATTCTTGCATCATTCTCTTGCTTGTGAGCGTCGAACTTGTTGTCGAGGTAGTCCCTTGTACGTTGCTCGGAGAGTCGCAAGTCGGTGGCGAGGTTGTCGATGCGGTCGCTCATTGCTTGTTGTTCTTGGTGCAACGCTCGTTGTGCACCAAAGAGGTGGCTCTTGGTGACGTATGAAGACATGTCGTCGTCTTGCTCGATGAAGAGTGGGTTGGTAGAGGTACTTGGCCTATCCATCATTCCAAGCAAAATGTGAGTGGTAGAACGGAAAAGAACTTATACCAATGTACCTTTGACCGATGTTGAAGATGAATCAAGTTCACTCAAATGCGGACAATGAAATAGCACTCTTGGTACCGATTCTTGTCGGTTCTCACACCTACACAAATAAAAGCTTATGGTGGAGCTCGGTTAGGATGGTGGCACAAAATTTGATGCAATTGTAAGTGAGACTCAATAATGTTGGAAATGATTCAGAAATTTGCAAATGCAACAAGTAGACCAATAGCAAGATATGGTACACGGAAACACACACGCAAATAGATAATATGGGGTTATGCAACCAAGGATGAGCCAAAATGTGGAATTCACCAAGATGCTCTTGTTGCACAACACTAGAGAGACGCTAGCACGATTGCACAATAGGCGGATATGAACTTGTGCAAAACCTACTAAGCAAAAATGCAAACGACTTCTATCCCAAGTATGCTATATGTATGGTGTTTCGATGTGTTGATCCAAGATGATCAAGTATGACAATCTTAATGTTGTATGATGCTATGGTTCTTGCTCATAAGCTCTTTGCTTATCTTTCTCTATTTGCTTAAAAGCTTGATTGGCTCTTTCTCTTTTGAGCTCTTTTCTCATGCAAAATTTCACGAACCAAGATAGCAATTGTGTATGCGATGACAACTTTGTGACACACAAGTTGATGCTAAGATATGCACCACTTTGGTATGGTATGTATGCTATGGAGTATGATCACTAATGTGCACAAGTCACGTTGCCGACAATACTCAATGGCTAGTCTCGATGGGTAAGCAACGCAAAAGATGGGCTATGATGGTTATCAATGCAATTGCAAGTAATGACAAAGATGTTGACGATGTTACCGTCCTTGGCGAAGATGAGCGGTGGTGATGTTGATGTTGAACCGTACCTAGATAGCCGAAACACGAAAGGATACGAAAACCCCAACTCAAATGCTCAAGGCAAAATTTGGCAACATTGTCGGAATTGGTAGTGGGAAAGGCTATGGTGGTGTTATGCGGAAGTAGTGGAGGTATATGGAAGTGTATGTGGACGGGACAAAATTTGGCGAAAGTTAGGCGGTGAACGGGTGGTGGATGGGGAAACTTGGGGAAATGCTAGATCCGGACCGAAACCAAGCAAATCCATGGATCAAAATCAACAAAACTTCATCTAACCAACAAATCAACAAAACTTCAAAAAAATTTGGGGCTATTTTTGGTGGGGATTTTTGAAATTAGGGGAAGAACACAACAAAATCAAGCTAGAAAACAGAGGGTAGGGGCTCCAAAAACGTGATCAACCTTGCTCATGATCCAAGATGATGTAGGCGGAACCCTATGTGGGCGATCTTTCACGTTGGAGAGGCTCCCACGAGGAATCACGAAGAACACGCGGAAGAACACGAGGGAAATCACGGAGGAAAACAGAGAGAATCACTCAAACCAACAAGATCAATCACACATGTGCTAGATCGATGAACACAAAGGAGATACATGATTCAAGGTCAACAAAGAAAAGATACACGGTAGCCGTTCTTCTCCGTGAGGAGGTCTTGATGGGGTCCACCAAGAGGGGTCTTGAATCCAAGGTGGATCTTCTCGAAGAGGGCCGCGGTCTCTCTTGTGGAGTAGATCCGGTATGGATAATGACTCTATCTAATGAGCTAAATCAATGCTAAACCTAACTAGGGAGGTGGAGGAGTATTTATAGTCTTAGTGCAAAAGGCGAAGTGAATGGGTACATGGGCTTGCCGGCTATCTTGTGACAGTACCGAGACGTCCGCTGGGGCGGTCGTCCGGTGGCTCATGAGGACGGTCGTCCGGTGTCACCGGACGTCCATTGGAAACTCTCTGTGAAGGGTGCGGACGTCCGGAAGTTTCATACTTCCGTTAATATTCGCTCATTAACAGTGCGGACGTCCGGTGTCTTGATCGTCCGCTTCATTGGAGAGTGGGGCGGTCGTCCGGTCTTGGGCAGACGTCCGCTTCAGCTGAACTGCGTTGGCTAGGTCTTGAGGCGTCGTCCGCCAAGGGCGGACGTCCGCTTCATTATGAGGCGGTCGTCCGGTGTCGTCCGGACGTCCGCTTCATTGGAGCTTCTTCGGCAGCTCCTTCTCTTGGTCCTTGTACTTGGCGTCCTCTCTAGCTCATCCATGGTCTTCCTCCTTGTTCCTGGTCATGCATAGCACACATATTTGAGGTAGTAACCATGTCTCACATGTGGAAAGTGAAGGTTCGGAGAGGAGGCGAGTTCACCTTGTGTCCAATAGGCGTATATCGAGGTCTCGTCATATGTCCACTTGGGGTTTGGAGAGTAGTCGGAGTGTACATGGTGATGAACGTGGGATGCTCCGCATCACGAAGAGTGTTCGAAGTAGGTGTACTTGAGTCGTAGAAGGTGTCGTCGAAGTGTCGACTCGAGCGGCTCCGTCTTGATGATGAAGAAGTTGAATGATGCCGGTTTCTCACCGGAGCGTGGATCTCGTCCATTCTTGCATCATTCTCTTGCTTGTGAGCGTCGAACTTGTTGTCGAGGTAGTCCCTTATGCGTTGCTCGGAGAGTCGCAAGTCGGTGGCGAGGTTGTCGATCGCGATTCGCTCATTGCTTGTTGTTCTTGGTGCAGCGCTTCGTTGTGCACCAAAGAGGTGGCTCTTGGTGACGTATGAAGACATGTCGTCGTCTTGCTTTCGATGAAGAGTGGGTTGGTAGAGGTACTTGGCCTATCCATCATTCCAAGCAAAATGTGAGTGGTAGAACGGAAAGAACTTATACCAATGTACCTTTGACCGATGTTGAAGATGAATCAAGTTCACTCAAATGCGGACAATGAAATAGCACTCTTGGTACCGATTCTTGTCGGTTCTCACACCTACACAAATAAAAGCTTATGGTGGAGCTCGGTTAGGATGGTGGCACAAAATTTGATGCAATTGTAAGTGAGACTCAATAATGTTGGAAATGATTCAGAAATTTGCAAATGCAACAAGTAGACCAATAGCAAGATATGGTACACGAAACACACACGCAAATAGATAATATGGGGTTATGCAACCAAGGATGAGCCAAAATGTGGAATTCACCAAGATGCTCTTGTTGCACAACACTAGAGAGGCGCTAGCACGATTGCACAATAGGCGGATATGAACTTGTGCAAAACCTACTAAGCAAAAATGCAAACGACTTCTATCCCAAGTATGCTATATGTATGGTGTTTCGATGTGTTGATCCAAGATGATCAAGTATGACAATCTTAATGTTGTATGATGCTATGGTTCTTGCTCATAAGCTCTTTGCTTATCTTTCTCTATTTGCTTAAAAGCTTGATTGGCTCTTTCTCTTTTGAGCTCTTTTCTCATGCAAAATTTCACGAACCAAGATAGCAATTGTGTATGCGATGACAACTTTGTGACACACAAGTTGATGCTAAGATATGCACCACTTTGGTATGGTATGTATGCTATGGAGTATGATCACTAATGTGCACAAGTCACGTTGCCGACAATACTCAATGGCTAGTCTCGATGGGTAAGCAGCATAAAGATGGGCTATGATGGTTATCAATGCAATTGCAAGTAATGACAAAGATGTTGGCGATGTTACCGTCCTTGGCGAAGATGGCGGTGGTGATGTTGATGTTGAACCGTACCTAGATAGCGAAACACGAAAGGATCTGAAAACCCCAACTCAAATGCTCAAGGCAAAATTTGGCAACATTAGCCGAATTGGTAGTGGGAAAGGCTATGGTGGTGTTATGCGGAAGTAGTGGAGGTATATGGAAGTGTATGTGGGCACGGGACAAAATTTGGCGAAAGTTAGGCGGTGAGCAGGGGTGGTGGATGGGGATTGTTGCTACGGGGCGGTTCGGGCTGGAAGCGGATGTCCGGCTGGTCGGGCGGATGTCGGGGTGCGGATGTCCGGGCAATTCGGGCCGGATGTCCGGGCTCTGGTTCCGAGGACGAACTCGATGAACACCGCATGGGGGGGGGGGTCAAATCCGGGGCAAAATTCGGGCGATTTTGTGGATGGAAATTGCGGAAATGGTGGGGAATTGCTAGATCTACCTGCAACACACGAAATCCGCGGATCAAATCCAACAAAACTTCATCACACCAACAAATCACAAAAAAAAAATTGGGGCTATTTTTGTGGGAATTTTTGGAATTAGGACAAAAACAACAAAATCAAGCTAGAACAAGAGGGGTAGGGGCTCAAAAAACGTGATCAACGTGGCTCATGATACCAAGATGATGTAGGGCGGAACCCTCGTAGATGATCTTTCACGTTGGAGGCGGATCCTCACGGGAATCACGAAGAACACGAGAAGAACAAGAGGAAACACGGAGGAAGCGAGAGAGAAATCACTTAACCAACAAGAGATCAATCACACAAGTGCTAGATCACCGAACACAAAGAGGTACATATGATTCAAAATCAACAAAGAAAAGATACACGAGTAGCCGTTCTTCTCGAGAGGAGGTCTTGATGGGGTCCACCCGGAAGGGGGTCTTGAATCCGCTTTGGGGATCTTCTCAAGTAGAGGTCCTGAGCTCAGGAGAAGTAACCAAGTGGATGAGCAAGGCTCTCACACAAACATGAGCTAAACCTCAGCTACCCTAGAAGAGGAAGGGATGAAGTATATATAGTCTTGGGGCGAAGGGTACATGGGACTTGTCCGGATACACTGCTGCAGCTTGGGGAGGCCGGATGTCAAGGCGTCGGGCGGATGTCAAGGCCTTCGCGAAGCGCCGGATGTCCGGGCTACCCGGCGGATGTCCGGGCTGTGGCGACGATTTCTGCCGAATCGGGTGAGAGGTGCGGATTTCGGGCTTGGCGGATATCCGGCTGAAAGCGGATGTTGGGCTTGGGACGCCGGATGTCAAGACCTGTAAACTAAGCGGCTTGGCGTCTTTGAGGTAGATGCTCAGGGCGGATGTCGGGGCACGGAAGGTGATCTTGCCGTCTCCGTTGGTTCTCTTCATCCATGGATTGGCGGCTTGTCCATCTTCCGTGCATCCTCGGGAGGTTCCCCTTGACACCTAATCATGCATAGCATATCGGACTTAGGTAGTAGCCATGTCTCGAGTGGATCATATGTGATATCAATAAGGAAGGAGGTCACCTCGTTCTCGAGAGCTCTAGCTCTAGCTCGTGTCATGGGCCCTCTTGGCTCTTGATGAGACGGTTGTGGATGCATGGGGATGATCGTGGGATGCTCCGCATCATCTTCCCACAAGACGTGCCACCGGGATTACCACCTATTCGAGGGATTGAGCATCAAATTGACTTAATTCCGGTGCATCGCTACCCAACCGTGCACCATACCGTACCAATCCGGAGGAGGCGAAGGAGATTATCGTCAAGTCAGGAGCTGCTCGACAAAGGTTATATATGCGAATCTCTTAGTCCTTGTGCTGTTCCTATTATACTAGTGCCTAAAAAGGATGGTGCGTCGGCGTATGTGTGTTGATTGTAGAGGCATTAATAATATTACTATTCGTTATCGTCATCCTATTCCTAGGCTAGATGATATGCTTGATGAATTGAGTGGCTCTACAATATTCTCCAAAGTTGATTTGCGTAGTGGATACCATCAAATTCGTATGAAATTGGGAGATGAATGGAAAACAGCATTTCAAACTAAGTTTGGTTTATATGAGTGGTTAGTCATGCCTTTTGGGTTAACTAATGCACCTAGTACTTTCATGAGACTAATGAACGAAGTTTTACGTGGTTTCATTGGACGATTTGTGGTAGTCTATTTTGATGATATACTGATTTATAGCAAATCTTTGGAAGAACATTTGGAACATTTACGTGCTGTTTTTAATGCTCTACGTGATGCACGTTTGTTTGGTAACCTTGGGAAGTTGATGTAGGGCGGAACCCTACGTGGACGATCTTTCACGTTGGAGCGGATCCTACGGTGAATCACGAAGAACAAGAGGGAAAACACGGGGAAAACGAGAGAGAAATCACTCAACCAACAAGAGGTCAATCACACAAGTGCTAGATTATCGATCATATAAGGTGGCACAAGATTCAAGATCAACAAAGGAAAGATACAAACGGTAGCCGTTCTTCTCCGTGAGGAGGTCTTGATGGGGTCCACCCTAGAAGGGGGTCTTGAATCCGCTTGGGGGATCTACTCCGTAGAGGTCCTGATCTCCGAGGAGAAGTAGCCAAGTGGATGAGCAAAGGCTCTCACACAAGGATATGAGCTAATCCAATGCTAACCCTAGAAAGAGGAGGGATCAAGTATATATAGTCTAAGGCGAAGGGTACAAGGACAAGTCCGGAGGCCTTTGACTTGTGACGGGGAGGCCGGACGTCCAGGCGTCGGGCGGATGTCAAGCCTTCGCGAGGCGCCGGATGTCGGGCTCTCGGCCGGATGTCGGCTAGGGCGACCGTTCCATGAACGGGTGAGGGGCGGATTTCGGGCTTGGTCGGATATCGGGCTGGGGCGGATGTCCGGGCTTGGGCGCCGGATGTCCGGGCCCTAGAGACTTGGGCAGTTTGGAGCATGTTGAGGTAGAAGCTCCAGGGGCCGGATGTCCGGGGCCATGGCCGGATGTCCGGGGCCATGGCCGGATGTCTGGGGCCTGGAAGTTGATCTTGCTCGTTTCCGTTGGTTCTCTTCATCCGTGGAGTTGGCGGCTTGTCCATCTTCACGTGCGTCCTCGGGAGGTTCCCCTTGACACCTAATCATGCATAGCATATCGGACTTAGGTAGTAGCCATGTCTCGAGTGGATCATATGTGATATCAATAAGGAAAGAGGTCACCTCGTTCTCGAGAGCTCTAGCTCTAGCTCGTGTCATGGGTCCTCTTGGCTCTTGATGAGGCGGTTGTAGGTCCATGGGGATGATGGTGGGATGCTCGCATCATCTCCCCCCTTGGGAGAGATCCGACCTCGGATCAAAAGCTTCATCTCCATGGAAAGGTGCGAGGTCCTTGACGTTAAAGATGTCGCTCACGTTGTACTTGTCTCGAGGTATGTCGATCTTGTAAGCGTTGTCGTTGTAGCGTGCTAGCACCTTGAAAGGTCCATCGGCTCGAGGGAGAAGCTTGGACTTGCGTTCTTTGGGGAAGCGGTCCTTGCGAAGGTGTAGCCACACTAGACCACCAATGTTGAAGACGATGGGTTGTTTGTTGGCGTTGAGCTTGTTTGCTTGACGTTGTACTTGGCGCGCAATGGTGTGCCTTGTATCTTCGTGCATCTTCTTGATGTAGCTTGCTCGTTCACTTGCATCCATGTTGGTGCGCTCTTGGAGAGGAAGTGGTAGAATGTCCAATGGGGACAACGGGTTGAAACCGTAGACGACCTCGAAGGGGGACTTGCCGGTAGTTGAATGTCTTGCACGGTTGTAGGCGTTGCCTCATTTCAATCTCAACATAGTAACTATGCATGCCCCATTAAAATAAATCCCATTTGCACTTATGGCATAGATGACAAGATGATGGTCATTGGCTTTTGCTTCTCTTGTGATGATATTGCCATGCTTCCTTTACATGATTTGCGCAATTCATCTACTATTACATGCCATGGTCACATTGTTCCAAATATGCATTGTTGTGGATGTTGTCAATATTCTCCACGTGATGTTGCTACTCATGCTCATGAGGAGACCCCCATAGTTTCCTCATACATATTAGGAGATTTTGATTCATCCCATACTTCGCATGATTCACATAATTGCTTGCACCTTATGCATTCCATGGATAACAATGCTCTAGATATTTCTCATGATGCATTACACAATTTGAGTCTCCATTATGCTATACATAATAACAAACCTATCATGATGGATGACAAGTTTCTATATCACGCATCTCATTTATTTGAGCATTGGATATTTTGTGCTAACCGACACATGCATGTGCACATCATGATGGATGATGTGTACATATACCACGCACACACAATTTTTCCTTTGTCTTTGTTTTGTGTAGGTACTCATGTATACTAAATCAACTTCCCAATCCCAAGAGTTGTTAAGCGAGCTCTTGAGAGCAGCGATGACTTGGGATCACGTGGACTTTAATTCCCACCATTCCTTTTGCGCAAGGACTACGCGCATCTCTTCTACTTGGCTCTCACACGGCTATGGGCTATTTACCACTTGTCGATTCATGCTCATTTTACCGTGTTCACTTTGCATGATATGCTTGCTTCTATACCTTTGCCATGCAATTGTGACCCTTGCTTGCATTTACCCATGATTCACAATTATGCTACTTCTATGTGTATTTGCATGCTTGGTGGAGATCCTTGTTGCTTTTGCCATGTTTATCATGTGCCCCATGCTATTGATGCTATTGTGCTCATATCTTGCTTTCATGCTTGTGCTATGCCATGTGAGTTATTCATGCCCAATATTTGCACACATGACATGCTTGCCATGATTCCTTCTAGTACGTTGCATCTTCGCACTACTAGCTTGCTTGACTTAATCTCTATGATTGCTAGCTATGTTGCATCACCCATGTTCCACTATCACTTGCTTTCTTGGGTTGATGACATATATGTTCATGCCTCTCACATGATATATCTTGTGTATTGTCGCTTGCCTCCTATAGTTGCCTCTATGATTAATGACCTTGGAGACTTGGACACTTCACTTGTGATGCATGCTTGTTTGATTGAGCCTACTGCATTTGGTTGTTCTTGCATCATATGCCTCCATACTATGACACGCTCCCTTGCACTTTCTTATGATGAGCATGATGCATACACTTGTTGGGTATCTTACCACTCGAATGATAGGTTTTGCATTTCCGCTAACCTCATTTGTTTTTTCGAGTGTTTGTCATGTTCTTTCATTTTGGAGGTTTCACAAAGCGATGCCGTTATCGACAACTTGGTCATGCGAAGGCATACGATGTGCAACACCATCATTTGCGAGAATCAACTAAAGGTGAACTCCTTCCCTTTGAGCCATCCTCAAGTTTGCATATTGGATGGGTCACTCTTTCGTGTTGTTTCCTTCTTATTGTCTACATGCTACATCTATTGGATGGAGGAGCAACATTGGAGATTGGCTCTTTGGACCTTCACATTGAGGGCGCTTTCGGACTTATTGGATGCACCTTGGTTTTCCTCTTGCCACAACATCGAGCATTGGTATACCAACACCTCCATATTTGTTGATTGTGCTCATACTCATGCTCGATGGACATATCATGCCCATAGCAAATTTGCGTATTATGCATGGATTGACTCACATTATGATTGCCTTGTTGCATCTTGTATTCCCATGTCATCCATGATATATCAGCTTGTTCACTTCCTTAGCAAATTTGTTGTGATCTTCCTTGATGGCATATTCATATATCATGATCATATTGCCCATCATCAATTGCATGATAACATACACATGTTGCGCATCCATTGCCATATTCATGCTATTAATAAACCGTCTCACTATGACATCATTTTGCACCGTGATGAGGACATCAATACCATTGTTACACCCACAGCCCCTACTGCTACATATACTGGACCAATTACTAGAGCTCGCGCACGCCAATTAAATTATCAGGTACTTTCGTTTCTTGGTAATGATTCTAATGTTCATGAGAATATGATGCTGCCTAAATTGGATACATTTGTTTTGCTTACAAATGAAGGCCCTAGCTTGGAGAAGGATGGACATTGGAGCAAGAACAAGCATGGAGATAATGCCATGCAAGGGGAACAAACGGAGTTACAAGTGATGATTTGAGGACTTTGAAGCCACCATAATGGGTGCATGAAGCCTTGGACGAAATATACAAGATGATACTTCATACATGTCGTCCGAGGCTATTCTAGGTGCTCGTCACCTTATTAGTGGGCCAGGCCCATGTAATTTCGAAATACTTAAGTATAGGCTGTTTTTAGAGTCCGTATGTGTGGGGAAACAAGAGTTAGGGTTGATTTGGACCCCTCCACCAAGGGCCACGAAATTCCCCCTCTTCCTCCATATATACAGCCCTTAGGGCACCGTTTAGACCTTGGGTTTTGTTTAGATTAAAAGTTCGCCATAGCTGCAACCCGCGTGCCGTTTGTGTTCCACGACCAGACAAAGGCGTCACAGAACCCCACCTTGATCAATATTCGCAATATCCAGATTGCAATCTCAGTTTCTTGCTTGTTCTTCGTTTGCTCGCAGGAAACAGACCCTCGTGGTCAGGTTGATCGTGCTCCGGTGTGGTCAATAACCTCTCGGAGTTGGTTTAGCGATTGCTAAGGCGCGGCGTCCTCGACGTTCGTAGTCGGATCGTCAAAGTCGACTTCCTCCAAAGCGGAAACCACATCTCATCGAAAGACGGGACACCTTTGCCTCTATCAAGTGGTATCAGATTTTCAGGTTGCTCGGTGAGATTTTACAGTTTTTCGTAGATTAGATCGAGTCTGTTTCTTCATACCTAACGTCCACGAAAAAGCCAAAAAAAAAATTAGGGTTAGTTCATCATATCCGAACCAATCTGAGCCTTTGCATAATCTGGTCAAGTTGCTTTGTTGAATTTGCGGTTGCATCGTCGTGTCAAGTTGCTGGTCTTAGAGTCTAGTCTTTTAGAGTTTCGAGTTCTGGTCATCAGTTGTCACGCCGCCGCCGCACCATCATCCGTATCCATATACCACCACCAATCCGTATCCATATACCACCACCGCTACCATATATCACCACCGCTGCCATATACCACCACCATATATCCACCACCAATCCGAGTTCTTCTCATATTAGGTTTGTTTTCGAGATCCATCTAGTTTCCGATTTGTGTTTTCCTTGCCGGAGTAGGTTTCGGAAAAAACCCTCCGTTTAGGCCCAAAATTTTCAGCGCACTTGTCGAAAAATTTTACGGCTATCCTATTTTAGGTGTTTATAAGTGTATTGAGGCGATCGCCGTTATAGAAAGTTTTTTGACCCGTTTCAGTTTTTGGGTCAAGGCGATCGAAAAAAAATTTTTTTGGTCGAAAAATTTCGTGCCCATCTGTCGGTTTGACCTCGGAAGAGTTTTGAGACACTCGCCATTATAGTGATTTTTCGAAAAAAAAAAAAAAAAAAAAAGCGCAAAAAAAAAAAAAAAAAAAAAAAAAAATTCAGTGTGCTTTTCCGTTGTTTCGTGCAGCGCCGTGATTTTGTTAGTGTTCTAGGCTCGCGTCTCTAGCACGGTCTAGCCTAGGACCAGACCTGATCGTCGTTGGCGTTTATTCAACTTTGCATCTCTGAATTGATTATTCTGACCCTTTTGCTACCATATTATAAGCCTTCCCAGCTCCACATACATCTACATCGTGCGTTTGACTCTCCACAGTAATCGCTCTATCCAAGCTTTGAGAGTTTTGACTACATCGGTTCTTGATCACCGCTTTCTTCTTTGGGTAGAACTGGTAAGAATTTGAGATTTGCTTGTGGTTGTGATTTGTCCACCACACCACCACCACCACTTCCTAGTAGTCTGTGAATCATATTCTTGTGTGTTTCTATTGCTGCTAACCATGGCAGGATCACAAGCCAGCGTGGCGATGGGAGAACATGACAAACAAAGCGCTACATGATAAGTTTCAACAAATGATGAGTGGGCAGGTGGAAGATGTGCTAAATAGATTTGAAGAGGCCATGGAGAAGATAGATGGCATTGAGAAGGCGTTGAAACAAAGCTCGATAACAAGTTTAATGAATTGCTCGCGTCTACCACCACCACCACGGCTGCACCTAACGCACCTCTACAACAACAAGGACTACCTCCACATCGTGAAACAGCCCTCCGCCGAGCTTCCGTGTCCCTCTTCACTGGCCAAGCTCTTTGGTGCTCTTGTTGATATACTGTGGCTCCTGCTGCTGCGGTGGGGAGGATGATTATGTGAGCTTACGAGGATGAGGTTGATCAACATCGAACTACGTGCAACCACCAGCACCACAACCACCAGGTCGTCCACATGCAAATAATGGCAATGTTGGGCTCCCCTTCAGTGCGAGATCATGACCATCTCCCTAAACTGAAATTGAATATTCCACCATTTGAGGGTAGATATGTTCTGATATATATCTTACTTGGGAGTTAGAAACTGAACAACGATTTACATGTTTACAATATCACGAGGAGAGGCGTGTTCTGCTTTGCTGTTTGTGCTTTCACTAGCTTTGCATGTGTTTGGTGGTCGAACATTGTAGATTATATCCTGTTCCAGCTACTTGGGCTGCTTTGAAAACTGCTATGCGTACTCGTTGGGTTCCACCATATTATCAACGTGAATTACTTCAAAAATTGCAGCGCTTAAGACAAGGAAAAATTCGGTGAAGAATATTATCGGGAATTACAAACTGGCTTGATTAGATGTGGTATTGTTGAGGAGAATGAAGCTATGCTTGCACGTTTTACGGGTGGATTAAATAGAGATTCAGACCATTCTAGACTACAAGGATTATAATAATATCACTCGATTATTCCATCTTGCTTGTAAAGCTGAGCGTGAAGTGCAGGATCGGCGAGGCCTTGGCGCGGACTAACTTTTCTGCAGGTCGACCTTCATCATGGACACCACGTGCATCATCTACTTCCACGTTCTACTACACGGCACCTCCGTGGCTGCCACCTCCAACCGTGATACAAGAAAGCAGGCACAACCACCACTATCGCCAAGAGTACACTGCTTTGGGCCTACAGAGCTCTTCTTCTTCCATGGCGTCAGCAGGGCACACAAGTGATATTATTTGTAAATCGTTGTAAGGGAAGAGGACATTTTCTTGAGAGAATGCCAATCTCAGCGTGTGATGATTGCTCTTGAGGATGGTGGGTATGAGTCGCTAGTGACTATGATGAAGAGACTTTGGCTCTTATTACACATGAAGAACACGGTGGAGATGATTACGATCATGAGGCGCAATACATGGCTCTGAAGATCTTGCGGTATGAATGTTTAGTTGCTCAACGTGTTTTGAGTGTGCAGGTTACACAAGCTGAGCAAAATCAGAGGCATAACTTGTTCCATACAAAGGGAGTTGTGAAGGAGCGTTCTATTAAGCGTCATCATAGATGGAGGAGCTGCAACAACTTGGCTAGCATGGATATGGTGGAAGCTTTCTCTCACCACAAGACCACATCCACATCCTTACTACATCCAATGGTTCAACAACAGCGGCAAGGTTAAGGTAACACGTCTTGTTAGTGTGCATTTTAGTATCTCTACATATGCTGATTATGTTGATTGTGATGTGGTACCTATGCAAGCATGTTCCTTATTACTTGGTAGACCATGGCAATTTGATAAAATTCTGTACACCATGGTAGAAACAATCAGTATACTCTTGTTCACAAGGATAAAAATATTACTTTGCTTCCTATGACTCTGATTCCATTTTGAAAGATGATATTAATAGAGCTAATAAAGCAAAACAGGAGAAAAATAAGAGTGAAAATCAGATTGTGGCAAAAGAATTTGAGCAACAAATGAAGCCTAATAATAAACCATCTAATGTTGCTTCGAAATTAAACTGAAAAGTGCATGTTTATTTGCCACCAAATCTGATATTGATGAGCTAGATTCTAGCAAATCTGTTTGCTATGCTTTTGTGTGCAAAGAGGCATTATTTTCATTCGAGGGCGTGCCTTCCTCTTTGCCCCTGCTGTCACTAACATTTTGCGGGAGTTATTGGCGTCTTCCCACAAGGCGTGCCACAGGATTACCACCTATTCGAGGATTGAGCATCAAATTGACTTAATTCCGGTGCATCGCTACCAACCGTGCACCATACCGTACCAATCCGGAGGAGGCGAAGGAGATTATCGTCAAGTCGAGGAGCTGCTCGACAAAGGTTATATCTGCGAATCTCTTAGTCCTTGTGCTGTTCCTATTATACTAGTGCCTAAAAAGGATGGTGCGTCGGCGTATGTGTGTTGATTGTAGAGGCATTAATAATATTACTATTAGTTATCGTCATCCTATTCCTAGGCTAGATGATATGCTTGATGAATTAAGTGGCTCTACAATATTCTCCAAAGTTGATTTGCGTAGTGGATACCATCAAATTCGTATGAAATTGGGAGATGAATGGAAAACAGCATTTAAAACTAAGTTTGGATTATATGAGTGGTTAGTCATGCCTTTTGGGTTAACTAATGCACCTAGTACTTTCATGAGATTAATGAGCGAAGTTTTACGTGCTTTCATTGGACGATTTGTGGTAGTTTACTTTGATGATATACTGATTTATAGCAAATCTTTGGAAGAACATTTGGAACATTTCGTGCTGTTTTAATGCTCTCGTGATGCACGTTTGTTTGGTAACCTTGGGAAGTGCACCTTTTGCACCGACCGAGTATCTTTTCTTGGCTATGTTGTTACTCCACAGGAATTGAAGTTGATAAAGCCAAGATTGAAGCTATTGAGAGTTGGCGCAGCCCAAAGCGGTCACACAAGTGAGGAGTTTTCTTGGACTCGCTGGTTTCTATAGGCGTTTTGTGAGAGACTTTAGCACCATTGCTGCACCTCTCAATGAGCTTACAAAGAAGGATGTGCCTTTTGTTTGGGGTACCATACGGAAGAAGCCTTCACGGTATTGAAAGATAAGTTGACACATGCTCCTTTACTCCAACTTCGACTTTAATAAGACTTTTGAGCTTGAATGTGATGCTAGTGGAATTGGATTAGGAGGTGTGTTATTACAAGATGGCAAACCTGTTGCATACTTTTACGAAAAATTGAGTGGGCCTAGTCTGAACTATTCTACTTATGACAAAGAATTATATGCTCTTGTTAGGACTTTAGAGACATGGCAACATTATTTATGGCCCAAAGAATTTGTTATACATTCGATCATGAATCTTTGAAACATATTAAAAGTCAAGCTAAACTGAATCGTAGACATGCTAAATGGGTTGAATTCATTGAGACTTTCCTTATGTCATTAAACACAAGAAGGGTAAAGAAAATGTTATTCTGATGCTTTGTCTAAATCGCTATACTATGCTTTCACAACTTGACTTCAAAATATTTGGTTTGGAGACCATCAAAGATCAATATGTGCATGATGCTGATTTTAAAGATGTAATGCAGAATTGTAAAGAGGGAAGAACATGGAACAAGTTCGTTATTAATGATGGTTTTGTGTTCGTGCTAACAAGCTATGCATTCTGCTAGCTCTGTTAGTCTTTTGTTGTTGCAGGAGGCGCATGGAGGAGGATTAATGGGACACTTTGGCGTCAAGAAGGCGGAGGATATACTTGCTACACATTTCTTTTGGCCAAAGATGAGGCGGGATGTTGAGCGTTTTGTTGCTCATTTGCACTACATGTCAAAAAGCTAAGTCACGACTCAATCCTCATGGTTTATATATGCCTTTGCACTGTGCCTAGTGTTCCTTGGGAGGATATATCTATGGACTTTGTTTTAGGTTTACCTCGAACAAAGAAGGGAGGATAGCATATTTGTTGTCGTGGATAGATTCTCGAAAATGGCACACTTTATACCATGTCATAAAAGCGATGATCTTTGTTAATGTTGCTGATTTGTTCTTTCGTGAAATTATTCGCTTGCATGGTGTGCCAAATACTATTGTTTCAGATCGTGATACTAAATTTCTTAGCCACTTTTGGAGATGTTTATGGGCTAAGTTGGGGACTAAACTGCTTTTAGTACTACTTGTCACCCCAAACCGATGGACAAACTGAAGTAGTCAATAGAACATTGTCTACTATGCTTAGGGCTGTTTTGAAGAATAATAAGAAAATGTGGGAAGAATGCTTGCCTCATATTGAATTTGCTTATAATCGTTCATTGCATTCTACTACTAAGATGTGCCCTTTTGAAATTGTGTATGGCTTCCTACCTCGTGCACCTATTGATTTGTTGCCTCTTCCATCTTGGAGAAGGTTAATTTTGATGCTAAAGAAGCGTGCTGAATTGATTTTAAAATGCATGAGATAACTAAGGAAAACATTGAGCGTATGAATGCTAAATATAAACTTCTTTGGAGATAAGGGTAGAAAACATGTTGTCTTTGCACTGGAGATCTTGTTTGGTTACATTTGCGTAAGGATAGGTTTCCTAATTTGCAAATCAAAGCTAATGCCACGTCTTGATGGTCCATTTAAGGTGTTAGAGAAAATAAATGATAATGCATATAAACTTGAGCTGCCTGCAGATTTTGGGGTTAGTCCCACTTTTAACATTGCAGATTTGAAGCCTTATTTGGGTGAGGAATATGAGCTTCCGTCGAGGGCGACTTCATTTCAAGAAGGGGAGGATGATGAGGACATCAATACCATTGTTACACCCACCCCTCTTGCTACATATCTTGGACCAATTACTAGAGCTCGCATGCGCCAATTAAATTATCAGGTACTTTCGTTTCTTGGTAATGATTCTAATGTTCATGAGAATATGATGCTGCCTAAATTGGATACATTTGTTTTGCTTACAAATGAAGGCCCTAGCTTGGAGAAGGATGGACATTGGAGCAAGAACAAGCATGGAGATAATGCCATGCGCAAGGGAACAAACGGAGTTACAAGTGATGATTTGAGGACTTTGAAGCCACCATAATGGGTGCATGAAGCCTTGGACGAAATATACAAGATGCTACTTCATAAATGTCGTCCCGAGGCTATTCTAGGTGCTCGTCACCTTATTAGTGGGCCAGGCCCATGTAATTTCGAAATACTTAAGTATAGGCTGTTTTTAGAGTCCGTATGTGTGGGAAACAAGAGTTAGGGTTGATTTGGACCCCTCCACCAAGGGCCACGAAATTCCCCCTCTTCCTCCATATATACAGCCCTTAGGGCACCGTTTAGACCTTGGGTTTTGTTTAGATTAAAAGTTAGCCATAGCTGCAACCCGCGTGCCGTTTGTGTTCCACGACCGGACAAAGCGTCACAGAACCCCACCTTGATCAATAAAGCTTTCATCTTATATTCGCAATATCCAGATTGCAATCTCAGTTTCTTGCTTGTTCTTCGTTTGCTCGCAGGAAGCAGACCCTCGTGGTCGGAGTTGATCGTGCTCGGTGTGGTCAATAACCTCTCGGAGTTGGTTTAGCGATTGCTAAGCGCGGCGTCCTCGCTGACGTTCGTAGTCGGATCGTCAAAGTCGACTTCCTCCAAAGCGAAACCACATCTCATCGAAAGGCAGGACACCTTTGCCTCTATCACACCGTGGTTGGATTCATCATATTCACAACACATTTGGGTGCACAATGATTGCATTTCCTCCCATGAATGCTTTGCATCTCATTCTAGATCATCTTGATAAGCTTCATGCGCTTTGTCACGACCAATCTTGCCGCACGGACTCATACTTACATGATGGACACTTTGTGTGCGCTAACCATTGTATTTCCGAGTGTTGCTTGTGTTTGCTCTTTTTGCATGTCTATCACTCCGGCGACACTTTGGACTACTTGGATGGCGCCATGTCTTCAACTTTGTCCAACTACAAGTCCGCCTATGACAACCGTTTCCATGGTGATGAGGATCACGATCCGAGGTCGGATCTTTCCCAAGGGAGGGGAGATGATGCGGAGCATCCCACGTTCATCACCATGTACACTCCGACTACTCTCCAAGCCCCAAGGATACAAGAGATGAGACCTCGACTATTCGCCATTGGACACAAGGTGAACCCGTTCCTACATGCTTCCCCTTTCCATCCATGTGAGACATGGTTGCTACCTAAGGCGAGGAGTCTATGCATGCCTAGGTACCAAGGAGACCCTCTCGGAGATGCTCGGAATGATGGACACGTCCCCAAGCACGAGGATGAAGGAGCGAGGAGAGGAGGAGAATCGCCTTGACACTGGACATCCGGCCCCATGCCCCGGACATCCGGCTTCCCCTGCCTGCGTGCAGTGCTTCCGGGCCGAGACCCTTGTACCCCTTCGCCCCCTAGACTATATATACTTCATCCCCTTCGTCTTTCTAAGGTTAGCGTTGATTTAGCTCATTAGATGAGAGCTTGGCTCATCCATACCGGATCTACTCGACGAGAGAGACCATGCGCCCCTCTTGGAGAAGATCCACCTTGGATTCAAGACCCCTCTTGGGTGGCCCCATCAAGACCTCCTCACGGAGAAGAACGGCTACCGTTTGTATCGTCCTTTGTTGACCTTGAATCATGTATCTCCTTTGTGTTCTTTGATCTAGCATTTGTGTGATCGATTCCTTGTTGGTTGAGTGTTTTCCCTCGTTCCTCCCGTGATTTCCTCGTGTTCTTACCTTGTTCTTCGTGTCTCCCGTAGGATCCACTCCAAGCGTGAAAGATCGGCGCTATAGGGTTCCGCCTACATCACTCATACAAGTCTTTGATATGCTCAAAACCAATAACATTCAACTCAAGTTGAGTGACAAGCATGCATATCGTTGAAAGCGTTAGCTACTACATTTTCTTTACCCTTAATGTACTTGATCACATAAGGAAAAGAATCAATGAATTCACTCCATTTGGCATGACGCTTGTTTAACTTAGTTTGACCTTTGAGGTACTTAAGCGTTTCATGATCGGTATGGATGACAAACTCGTGAGGTCTAAGGTAATGTTCCCAAACATGTAGCACACGCACTAAAGCATACAACTCTTTGTCATAGATGGGATAATTAAGTTGAGCACCGGATAGTTTTTCACTAAAATAAGCAATGGCTCGTTTTTCTTGCATCAAAACTCCGCCAATTCCGGTACCACTTGCATCACAATGAACCTCAAAAGTTTTGTCAAAATTGGGCAAAGCAAGAATCGGAGCATGAGTAAGCAAAGGCTTGAGCTCATCAAAAGCGGTTGATTGCAACGTTCCCCAAACAAAGGGAGTATTCTTCTTACTCAAAGCATGCAAAGGAGCGGCAATTGTGCTAAAATCTTTCACAAAGCGACGATAAAAACCCGCAAGACCAAGAAAACTGCGCACTTGTTGCAAATTAGTGGGTTGGGGCCAAGTTTTAATTGCTTCAATTTTAGATTCATCAACATGGACACCCTTTGAGGAAACTACAAAACCCAAGAAAACCACTTTGTCAACTCCAAAAGTGCATTTTTTCATGTTTGCATAAAGGCTTTCCTTGCGAAGAGTTTGCAACACAGATTTTACATGATTGACGTGCTCTTTCATGGTTTTGCTAAACACAAGAATATCGTCGAAGTAAACCACAACAAAGACTCCAATATAAGGACGAAGCACATGATGCATAAGACGCACAAAAGTACTGGGAGCTTCCGAAAGACCCATAGGCATCACTAACCATTCATATAAACCAAATTTGGTTTTGAAAGCGAGTTTCCATTCATCACCCTCTTGTATGCGGATTTGATAATAGCCACTTTTAAGATCTATTTTTGAGAAAAGTTGGCTCCACTAAGTTCATCAAGCATGTCATCTAAGCGAGGAATGGGATGCCTATATCGAGCGGTAATAGCATTGATAGGTCTACAATCGAACACAAGCGGAAACTTCCAATCGGGCTTAGGCACAAGAATAACCAGGAACGGCACAAGGGCTTAGGCTTTCGCATACATGGCCGTTGTCGATGAGTTGTTGTACTTGCCGTTGAATCTCCTTGGTTTCTTTGGGGTTGACTCGGTATGGAGCTTTGTTTGGTAGAGGCGCTCCGGGGATGAGGTCGATTCGATGCTCAATGCCTCGAAGAGGAGGTAGACCCGGAGGTAGCTCATCGTGGAAAACATCTTGAAATTCCTGCAAAAGAGATTGAAACACCAAAGGTAGCTCGTGAATGGTGTTAGTTTTTGGATCTCCATCCTTGCACACAAGGACAAAGTGCATCACACTCGATGGGTTCTTACATACTTCTCTCATCTCGCTTTTGGTGGCAAATAGGATGAGGTTTTTCTCTCTAGGCGAAGAGTCGCTCAAATTTGGCTTGTGGCTCTCACTCACTTTTGGGTGGATCACTTTCTCACTCTTGTCTCTATGATGTGTGGCTTGCTTGTCGGCTATCACTTGACTAGGAGACATAGGTCGAGCACATATTCTTTCCCTTTCATCTTGAAGCTATAGTGATTGGTACGCCCATTGTGTATGACACCACGGTCGAATTGCCATGGTCGACCAAGAAGTAGGTGACAAACGGTCATTGGGACCACATCACACTCCAAAGTGTCTTCGTATGCACCAATTTTGAAAGATACTAGGACCGTATGCTCAACTCGTATAGTGCCGGATTCACTTAGCCATTGGACCTTGTAGGGATCTTGGTGCTTCCTCTTTACCAATTGGAGCTTGGAGCATAGTTCTTCACTTTCCAAGTTGTGGCAACTACCTCCATCGATGATGACCTTGATGGACCGTCCATTGATGCGGCTTTTGTGTGGAAGATGTGGCATCGTTGGTCTTCTTCTTGTTGATGTTGAAGAGTCAAGACCTTGGAGACAACGAGGCGGGCTGAATCCTTCATCACAAAAGACTTGATCATCTTCATCTTCATTCACTTGCCGGTGCATGGCCACTTGCTCAAGGGCTTCCATCTCCTCTTCACTCATGGAGTCATATGTGCCATCGTCGTTGAGGATCATGGTGCGCTTGTTGGTGCATTCGTATGACTTGTGGCCTCGGCCGCCGCAAGTGAAACACTTTAAGGAGCTTGATAGAGGCAAAGGTGTCCCGATGTTTCGATGAGATGGTGGCTATCGTTTCTGTGGGAGTCGACCTTGACGATCCGACTACGAACGTGCGAGACGTCGCGCTTAGCAATCGCTAAACCAACTTCCGAGGGTTATTGACCACGCCGAGCACGGTCAACGACCACGAGGGCATGTTTCCTCGCGAGCAAGCGAAGAACAAGCAAGAAGCCGACATCAATACCATTGTTACACCCACAGCCCTGCCGCTATACATCTTGGACCAATTACTAGAGCTCTCATGCGCCAATTGAATTATCGGTACTTTCGTTTCTGGTAACGATTCCAATGTTCATGAGAATATGATGCTGCCTAAATTGGATACATTTGTTTTGCTTACAAATGAAGGGCCTACCATGGACAAGAAAGATGAACCTTGGAGCAAGTTCAAGCATGGAGATGTTGGCATCCACAAGGGGAACAAGAACGGAGTTACAAGTGATAATTCCAGGACTTTGAAGCCACCTTAATGAGTGCATGAGGCCTTGGACGAAATATACAAGATGCCACTTCATAATATTCGTCCATAGGCTATTCTAGGTGCTGCGTCACCTTATTATTGGGACAGGCCCATGTAATTTCGAAATACTTAAGTATAGGCTGTTTTTAGAGTCCGTATGTGTGGGGAAACAAGAGTTAGGGTTGGTTTGGACCCCTCCGCAAAGGGCCACGAAATTCCCTCCTCTTCCTCCATATATACAGCCCTTAGGCGTCGTTTAGACTTTGGGTTTTGTTTAGATTAAAAGTTAGCCATAGCTGCAACTTTGCGTGCATTTCGTTTGTGTTCAACGACCGGACAAAGGCGTCCAGAACCTCACCTTGATCAATAAAGCTTTCATCTTATATTCGCAATATCCAGATTGCAATCTCAGTTTCTTGCTTGTTCTTCGTTTGCTCGCGGAAGCAGACCCTCGTGGTCAGAGTTGATCGTGCTCTGGCGTGGTCGATAACCTCTCGGAGTTGGTTTAGCGATTGCTAAGTAGCGGCGTCCTCATGACGTTAAGTAGTCGGATCGTCAAATCGACTTCCTCCAAAGCGAAAACCAACATCTCATCGAAAGGCGGGACACCTTTGCCTCTATCACATTCTTTGCTATTGGTCTACTTGTTTCACTTGCGAATTTGCGAATCTTTTCCAACATTATTGACTCTTGCTAACATTTTGCATTAAATTTTTGTGCCACTATCCTCACCGAGCTCTACCATAAGCTTTACTTGATAGGTGTGAGTGAACAAGTCCGTACCAATTCCACTATTCTTTCATCTCACATTGAGTGAAGCGAGATACATCCTCAACTTTGGGAAAAGGTAACTTGGTATTGTTTATCTCATTTCCTACTCACCTCTACTTGAGTCTTGTGATGGATAGGCAAGGCATTGCACCTTGGTCTACAACAACAACGACAAGTTCGATGCCACGACCAACAACTCGACGCCAAGATGCAAGCTCAAATGGAGGAGATCACGGCCCTCATCAAGTCCTACAAGCAATATTCCTCATCTTGAGAAGATGCTCAAGTGCAAAGACTCCGAGCTACCATCTCCGGCAAGTACACACAAGCATCG